>JAZHRO010000055.1:94035000-94312500 GCA_037157565.1 Thalassia testudinum | reverse complement strand
ACAAGATAAAATCAAATAGGCCAGGTTAAAAAATTTTGTAAAGATATGGTTAGGTCAGATTTAGGTTAACCACTATACACATTTCAACGATAAAATCATCATATTAACAACCTATCCGGGTCCAACCATACATCTTTTCTGGCGCCGTTGCCGGGGAAGTGCGCCTTCAAGTAAGTTTCTATTCAATTCCTTTCAATTTTTCTCTTCTCTCTTCACGGGTATCTCTGTTTTTGGTGTGCAGGCGAACCTGGTTGCAAGGAGAAGACAGGCAGATGAAGTCAGGAACGTGGGTAGATCCAAGGCGGGAACGAGAGTGTGAAGATGCTGACACCGCATTGGAGCTTCGCACATGTTGCCGAACAAGTAGGTTTTCTTTTCTTAGCAAACTAGGGTTAACTTGCCACCTTAATAAAAAAAAAAACTAAAAACTAAAAAATTAGAAAAACTTCTCGGGATCTCTTGGGGCAAGTGGGTTAAAATTCACTTGTTTGATTGATTGTCTTCACTCCCACCGCCCCAGGATTTCTTACCCTACTTCGCATAGCGAAATCCGAGAATCTTGATTCTTGAATTTTTCACCGTGGGAAGTATTCCTTGAGGCACATAAAAAGATTGATTGCACCCCTCTTTGCCTCGATTATCTGCAAATTCGGGATCACATTTTTGGTGGGGAGACTTGGAATTGAGTTGATTCCAACCCCACCATGATTTTTCAACTTGCCTAAGATTTGATCCTGAATATTTCAACACCAACAATTTGAGTTTCTTTCTCTGTTGATTGAGCCTTGTGTGTGGAAATCATTTCTGGTGATTGGGAGCACTTGAATTGAAGTGCTTTGGCTCCCTTTTGCATAAATCTGAAACTGATTCGTGCATCCACACATAGAAATCTCCAATTAGGGTAGCCCATTGCATTTTAGCATGCATTAACTAACTGATATTGAAGAAGGGTTTGTTGGGCTTAGAAAGAAAACTTGTATTTCACAAAACCCAGAGATTGGTTGAATTGGTAATTCAGCGAAATCCTAAAATCCATACTACTTAAGGCTGAACTCTAAAAACCATCCACCAATTAAAAACTTCAATTCGAGGAGATTTCCCCGTTGCATGCTTGTTTTACACACTCTTAAAATCAATCACTTGGGCATTACCCGTAAACAACGCCCTTCACATTCCAAAAGCACTTGACCCTAAGCCTCTAACTAAAACTGGTAGTAACTTGACCCTTACTAAGGATTGGAGGTCTAACTACCTGCGTGTAGTGGCTACGTGCTGGTGAGAGTTCCCGCGTGCTATCGAGTGTCTAAGACTAGGGCAAACGGCCTTTCAATCTGGCCCGGTGGTTCCGCAGTGCTCGCATTCTGTTCCGTAGTTCGTGATAGTAGGTAACTTAGATCTTTAGGTCTAAGGGCAAACTGTAGGGTTAGGAATTTGATTGTATTGATTTGTCATCAAGTGTACCTTTGCGGCGTCATTTCTCTCGTCTCTTTTCCCTTCTCATCTCCCTAAATCTTCCTGCGGTAGTGCATGTTTGGGAGGAGGTCACAAAACCCCGAACTGTTTGAATTGACTGATAAATCTAGAAAAGAAGCCGAATTGTCCTCCTCTTCCACAAACATGGCTGCACGCCCACCCCCAAATCCCGAGGGAAGAAACTGCCCTCAGAACCCACTTGGTGGTGGAGCCTTAGATCCCATAACCCGCCTCCAAGCCCAAATGGAAATGTATAATGAACAAATGGAAGCCATTCGGGAAACATTGGAGGAAATGCAGAACCCTCCCGAACGGGAGGAGCCTAGGTCTCTTAGCTCCTATCAGAATCCCGCTGCTATAGAGACCATAGGACAAATTCAGGTCCCCATGGGCAGGGACGACTTTGAACTAAAACCAAACATTATTGGCCTAATAAATTTTCACTTCCATGGTCTTGCAAGTGAAGATCCTTTTCTCCACTTGGAAGACCTAACTCGACTGGCTGAAACGGTTAAACCAAGAAATGTCGGGTTACCTATAGTCCTCATGAAAATGTTCCCGTTTTCATTGCGGGATAAAGCGTCGCAGTGGTTACGCACCCTTGGGAGAACCATCCACTCTTGGGAAGAGATGCGAACAGCATTTCTTAAGAAGTTCTTCCCAATCGGGCGAACCAATGCGCTTCACCGTGCTATCACTTCATTTACGCAACAAAACGGCGAACAATTTCATGAGGCATGGGAGAGGTATAACGACCTCCTTAGGAAGTGTTCGCACCACGATCTGCCTAAGTGGCATATAGCCCAGATTTTCTACTATGGGCTAAATGAGACTTTGAAGCAGATTCAGATGCTTCCTGCGAAGGGAATTTTATGAATAAAGACGAGAATGGAGCATTCGAATTGTTTGAAAATATGAGTGAAAACTCAATAAACAATGCCTCCATTATCACCTTTAATCGTACCAGCCAGCCCCGAAATATCCACGAAGTTGACACAGGACCCTCCCATTCATCCACTGATCTAAGCCTTATTGCACAAAAACTGGATAAGTCTTTGTCATGCACAAGAAGCTGGACGAGCTTCTGGCCAACCCCGCCCGATCTCTAGCAAACACCACCTCTTTACCACTTCATCACAATTCCAATTCTTCCAACACCAGGCTTATCCCGAGAAACCCCGTAAGACCTTCCTTACTGAGTGTCGCGCCAAGCGACTCGGTAAGTCATGTGGAATTGGCTTTTGCGAGCCAGTATTTTGACACGGAGGACCAAGCCTCCGTGTGCTCAGACGCATACTTACATGCGGATGCGTCTTCTAGCATAGAAGACGCTTGCGCCCTGGGGAACAACCCGTTCTCTGCCACTTATAACCCAGGGTGGCGTAATCATCCAAATTTCGCATGGTCCAACAACCCGCAGCGCCAAAACCCCACTGGTGGACCAATGCGACCGTCCACACCCGTCATCCCAAGGGCCCAGTCTAATCCTATGGCGAATCCGCCATCAAGCCCTTGCGTACCACAAACTGAACACGCATCAAGTCCTCTTGACAAATTGATGCGAATGATGATGGATATGTCAAAGCACCATGAAGAGAACATGACTTCTCTTCAGTACCAATTGGTGCAGCAGAATGCTGAGATCAGTCAACTACGCATGGCGACTCGATCTCAAGGCACTCTTCCTGCCCAACCTGTTCCCAACCTGCGAAACTTCGTACCCCGTGGTCCGCAACCACAGGTACAACCTTCTCAGGGACAAGTTCATCAAATTCTGCAAGCTCCGAGCATCCCACCAGGATTTCAGGCTAATCCCGCTGTAGCACCGCACTCTTATGTCCCCATTGCGAACCCTCCTCCGCCGTATGATCCCACTGGACCCGCATCATCCAATGCTATCACTACGAGGAGTAGTAAGCAGACCGTCGATCCGCCTCGACCTGATCCTGGCCCGTCTTCTTCTTCATCGCCCTCTCATTCGGGATGCGCACCGCATTCGCGAGAGGATGATACACCCAAATTGTTGCCAGAATCAGTCTCATTCCCTGAGGCTCTACTGAGGGAGCCAAAAGGCAAAAAGAAAGATACGCAGGCCTTTGATAACCTGCATAATTTGTTCAGGGATGTAGAAATCAAGGTACCCCTGCTAGAGGCTATCGACCACATACCTACTGTCGCCCGATTTTTCAAAGACTACACAACACCCGAGCGACAGTCAAAGAAAACTAAAAATCCGGTGGTTCTCTCGCCTCATGCGAGTTGTGCTATACTGTCAAACCTACCACCGAAGCAAAAAGATCCTGGCACACCGCAGATTTCCTGTAGCATCCAAGGAATAACCGTGCCCTGCTTGATCTAGGATCTTCCATAAATCTCATACCGACCATCATGCTCGAAAAATTTTCCTTGGGAAATCTGAAACCCACCCCTGTCACGTTACAGTTGGCAGATCGTTCTCTCAAAATCCCGAAGGGTGTGGTGGAAGATGTGGTTGTTAGGGTCAACAGTCTCTATTTTCCTGTTGACTTTCTTGTTTTAGATATGGAAGTTTCTAGTTCACTTTCTGATTGTCCGATCATCTTCGGTCGACCTTTCTTGGCCACAGCCCGTGCCCTTATCAACTGCGAGTCAAGCTATATTGAGATTGCCGTTGGATCTAAAAAAGATCAAGCTGAACATCTTCAAGGCAGCCAAGAACTTTGATTGCGATTGCATCGAGGATGACACGTCTGACAAGGACATGACCGTCAATGCGTGTATTGGACTATTTGGGACCTATTCGGACTGCTGTGGATTACCTATAAACACTGATGACTGCCTGACCAACACAAACTGTGACGTTCCCCCATCCCTCCCTTGTCCCGTACCTTCTCCTGACCAAACTTCTGACGAGGTTTTCTCCGCTTCCCATATCTCGTGGTCTGAGTCATATCCGGGCTGCTCACCGCCGGTCCACACTCTTGAGGACCGAATTGCCCTTTCTTTCCCGCCAAATCAGGCAGGTTTGCAATTCCACACTGGGACCTTGAGCCCACATCTTACTCACTGGGGCTATTCCCTTTTGGATCCATCTATCCAAGGAGCCCCTCTTCTTGGCCAATCTAAGGGCCAACTTCTTCTTCCTGATCTGTTTTCTGATCCGCTTGGGACACTCTCGTCCCAGAAAATGCCAGGCCTTTCACCATCCACCATCACTTTTCATGCCACTATCACGAGAACTTCACTTTTCATTTCACCACCCACCCTACCACCCTGCTGTATACCCTGAACCTCAACTCTTGTTACCCGATCTTTCGTCCTTCCTCTACCTTTCCCTGCATGCATATGAGGACATAGCATTGTTTGGCATGGGGGGGTGGATAGGCATCCATAGGATCTGGGTATTTTATGGTATCATACAATTCCTACCTATTTATAAATATGTAAGAAAAAGAAAAAAAATATATATATATAATAATAAATGATGTTTAGTAATGATCCGAAAGCTGAAGCAAAAAAATACAATAAGTGTTTATGGATATTCAATCTCTGTTTTGAAGACTTTCCAGGCCACAGAAGCTTGATTCGCTCAAGCTCGGCTTAATTCACTTAAAGCATTGACAAAATAGATCAGAATCTCTCCTAACTAAGGACGTATTCTTGTACCTGAGACACCAGTACAGGATCCGTTGGTTTGCTTTTACTTGAGAGCTTAAGCAAACTTGGTTCACACTACACATATTAGGAAAGATCAGGTGAACATAAGATCCAACCCTAGTGTTCATTAGGGAAGGTGGAGTCCTTACCTGTGCGCGCAGGTAGACTTTTTATCCTAGGTTTTAGTCTTGTGTTTAGGAGAAACTCTTTCTACCAAAAAGAAACTCTCCCACCAAAAAGAAAAGTGTGCTCCTCCAAAAAAATGTTGTAAGAGATATACTGACACGTGTTTCAAAAAAAAAAAGTTGCAAATAAGTCAGTATATCTCACAAATGTCTGTAAAGTCCTCGCCCTTCAAGAAATTCTTCAGGGTAGGTTACAAATACCATGTTTTCCTTTGAGCTACAAAAATCAGAAAATGGGAGTTGAGTTTTTCATCTTTTTAAGGGTCAATCCGAAAACACGAGCTGAAACTGGGACCAACCTTCACTTAAAAATTCATGAAACCCTAGGCTTGAGTCTCAATGTTCATTTGGTCAGTCTTGATCCTTCACTAAGCACAAGCCATAATCTCTTGAGCTCTCGAGTACGGTAAAAACCTCCTGAGTCCTGGAAATCGTACTTAAGGTTTAAATATCAAGAGTCCTGGTTAGTTGAGAGTTGATCTATGTCATGTGAGACTTAAAGTATTGGTAGCCTTCTCTACAATTGGTTCTCACAATATCCGACAATAAACACACCTATATTACCTCAGAAGAAAATCTTCAACTTAAGATTATTTCTAAATACTGTTTTGCTAGGGACTAGCAAAAGATAGCCATGGAGGTATGATTGCATCGCAAAATATGCCTGCAATAATGCCTTCTTATGCTATTTCCTAGCACTACCTGTGCATATTAGGATTCCGTAGTTGCATTTGTAAAAATACATGCATTCATGCATTCAATTGAGAGGAGAGGAGAATGAAATAAATGGCCTCAAAAATTACTTTTTTCCTTAAGTGCACCTTTACAAAATTCCCTTCTCTATTTTTATTTCCACTTGATTTCTAATTTTCCCTACGGCTGCATGCATTTTCTTCCTCGCGCCATGCCTCCCGCGGCTGCAACTTGCCATTCCCTACCATGCCATTCCCTCCCTCTCCCTGCAACCGCATGTAAGGCCATGTCTTCTTCTCCTATAAAAAGCCACGGCTCCATCTCTTTGGAAGGAAGCTGGTCGCAACAGCAAGAAAAGTACCCACCTGCAGCTCCATCACCACCACCGTCCTCTCCTCCATTCCCCTCCATACGCCGACCCTCCTCCGAGGAGATACCTGGCGGGCAGGAGCTCTCACTGTGGTGCACACCACCACAGTAAGACCACCACCGCCCAGCTCTTCAAAGAGCCGGTGGGCGTGGTGGCTCTTCTTTCGTTTTTTCTGTTCTCGCACCTTCCCGCCATTGGAACCGCTTCAAGGTCCGAAGCTTCGCAGCTTGGCAGCAGCAGTAGCCCCGCAGCTTCCGCGCTTCCCTGTAGGTGCCCCACCCCTCCGCACGCGCCTGCAGGACCTCTCCACCTTCCGCTTTTCCGCTCTGTCGCACACCCTCCGCTCCCGCAATCGGCCGCTGCGCTCCTCTGCAGTGGCCGGCCAAGCACCTCCCCACCCCCTTGTGGCACCTGCAAGCTTCCCCGCAAGTTGCAGGCGCCCTCTCCTTCCAGCCCCACGCGCTCTGTCGTGAGCTCTCCACACTTGCAACTGGTCGACGCAGGCGCTCTCCTCTCTGCACGAACAAGCGCCTGCGTGCGCGCGCGTTGAAGACCTCCAAACGACGCCCACCATTTGCAGACGACTTAACTCTCCTACGGCAGTGCTCTCTCTCTGCTCTCTCCTGCTCTCTCTCTCTCTCACTCTCTCTTACAACACTCTCTCTCACAACACTCTCTCACTCTCTTCACCGACGCATACACACACCTACACTCACACTTTCACACACACAGACACACCTATACTCTATTGTATACATATATATATATATATATACTTATACTTATATATTGATATATATATATACATATATATACAAATATTTATATACATATATATACATATATATACATATAATAGTACCTATATACTTATGTATTAGTATACATACATACATACATATATACATATATATATATATATATATATATATATATATACTTATATCTATATATATAGTGGTATTAGTATCCGTATATACATATATACATCTATATACTTATATATATATATACTTATACATACATATATACATATATTTATCTATAACTATATATACATACATATATATATATACATATATCTATCTATACATATAGCTACATATATCTATATATATACATATATCACTATATTCTTATACATACATATATATATATACCTCTATATATATATATATATATATATACATACACACACATATATATATATACATATACACCTACATATACATATCTACATATATATATATACCTATATATTTATAACCATATATATATAGATATACATATAGATATATTTACATATATACATATATATATATTTTCACATTATTTACCATACGCTGTATTGCGGGAATATCTGCACCAGTTGCTGATATTCCCCGATACACGCGTACAAAAAGAGTGGTCGCATACATCTTTCACCATCCATCCCACACTCCACGCGGCACCTAGTCTTGTTGATTGCGTCTCTCTAGACGATGACTGACTCAACACTGTGCTACACTCCATCTCCGCCTCCACCCCCACCCCTTTATATACATAATATATACACATATATACTGTATTTACTTTATTTCTGTTTCGCTTTCCTGTCAGTAAAAAGATAAAAAAATATATATAAAAGAGAAAAGATAATCTTTGACTTGCAAGTACCCCGTCTTGCGAATAGCAAGATTCATTTTGGAACTCTGTTTTGGCTTAAAGCCAAGAACACAATTTTGAGGGTGTGCCTCAAGGATAAAGATTACCAGAAAAAAAATCTAAATAAGAAAAAAACACCAAAAACACAATAAACGAACGGAAGAGACTCGTTGTAGGAAAGGCATAGAAACTTAACTTGTACCCCACTTCCCTGAGTTTGACCCTGGGCCTAAAAGTGCCAAGATAAAATCAAGTAGGCCAGGTTAAAAAATTTTGTAAAGATATGGTTAGGTCCGATTTAAGTTAACCACTATACACATTTCAACAATAAAATCATCATATTAACAACCTATCCGGGTCCGACCATACACCAGCGCACGCAAGTGCATAGTGTGCGGAGGAGTGCGCCAGCGTAGCGGCAGCGTGGGCGCGTAGGCTGTCTTCAGCAACGATTGCAGCGGATCTTCAGCGACGTTTATGACCATCACTAAATGTCTTGTATACGAATTTGATTCTTTCCTCCACTATGAAGGGACCCTTACCCCTCCCATTTTTCTTCATCTCTTCCTTTCTTCCTCTCACCACCTCCAAGGCTCTAGAGAGAGCTTGTCCCAAGCCTGGGGTGCTCCTCTAGAGTAAAAAAGAAATTAATTTTCCCACCTCTGATCTCCATTCGTGGAGCATCCCGTGGCCGTCCTCTCACCGCCCTTCAGGAAGAAGATCCTTGCCGCGATGCCATCCTGCCCCATCCTCTATCCTCCGACTCCATCCCCATTTGTCCCACTTCTCACCACCTTCCTCTAGGCGACGTTAGAGCGAGTCGTCCTCCGAGCAACCGTTGAGGGGGATTTCTCTCACCTCATTCTATCTTTTTACACTTTCGTAGTGTAGATTTTCTACTTTCATAGTGTAACAAACATTCGTTTATAAATAGATTATTGTTTCTCTCTCTTTCTCTCTCTCTCTTATATTGTTGCAAGTAGATTAGATAGAAATTATCGACCTGATCTCTTGTCCTATTAAAAATACCAAAAAAATAGAAAAAAAAAATGACCAAAAATAAATAAAAGCGAAGCACGAATTTTCAAAACCAAACGTTCGCCTCCCCGTGTTCGATCCGAGACTCACTTTTTGAGTTTCGGTTATAAACTTTATCTGATAGACGCATTTTGAGAGCTACGACGATGGGTCCTCGAAACCCCAATTTTAATTCGCGAAGCACGCCCTCATCACCAAGTATTTCTCAGGTGAACGGCTTTTTTGTTTAGAGGTATCATCCGCCTCGAACCTTTATAATCATCCAAAGATATTTGAGTTTCTTGATTGGGACCATCACACATTCTGTCCTTCATCTTCTCCATCAGTGCATGTTTGGGAGGAGGTCCTTAGGACCACTCTTGAGGCCTCCATTAGCTATTCACTCTCGTCGAGGCCAAGCCTCGACCTCCCTGTTTATGCAACAACCTGACTAGATCAATATCTCCTCTGATTCATCTGAGCCCATATCTCCTTCATCCATAATCATGGAGCAACCAGCAGAAGAAGAAAACAATCTCCAGAATCAGCTTCAGCGCCTCGACAATCTATTCCAGGCCTTTATGAATCACCGTAGCATCCTATGATGCGAGATCATTACAACCTCACTGCGGTAGTAATCAAACCTAGAGTTCAAATCCCGGCTGGAGGGCCTGATATAGAAGTCAAGCCCAACATGATTCATGCTATCCCTAAATTTCATGGGCTTAATTCCGAAGATCCCTTCCAGCATATCAAGCAACTCAAGCATCATCTGGCCCAGACCTTCAAGTTAAAAGCTCAAAATCTGGATATATTACTCATGAAAATGTTCTCCTTCTCTCTCATGGACAAGGCTACCCACTAGTACCAAACCTTAATTCATCCAATCAACACATGGGCCAAACTGCAATCTGAGTTTCTGAAAAAGTTCTTCCCTGTTGGTTGGACAAATACTTTACGGCATCAGATCACACATTTCACGTAGCAAGCAGGAGAATCGCTTCATGAAGCATGGGATCACTTTCTGGATCTTATGCGAAAGTGCCTCCATCACAGAGTTCCTAAATGGGAACAAGTCTAGTCTTTTTACCAAGGACTCCATGAGGACATCAGATTATTTGTCAATGCAACCTGTGGAGGAAACATCATGGGTCAATATGAAGACATCGTGTGGGAGATTTTTGAGAATATGTGCGAGAACTCCATCAATAATGAATCCATGGGCATGTTCGACCGAACGAATGCCCGTACATTGACGAATCCGCAGGGAGCACATGAGACTCAGGGCCTATCCTTATCCGTTGATCTAGAATTAATGGCCACTCACCTGGACAAGGTCTCGATCATTGAGAAAAATGTGGATGAGCTAACTCGACATCTGCAGCAAGCCACTTCCGCGTAAAACCTGTTTGCGCAACCACCCTCTGGTAGGGAGGCTGTACATAACATCTACCACCGATCCTCTAAGGGGATGGACCCGTATCCACCCCCGTCTGATTCTGGGTTCAGAGGAAACTCCGGACCTGCCTACTCTAGTTAGGGAACTCTGAACCCTCGTATTCTGATTTTTCCGAGGTTCCTCAGACCTGCGAGGACCTCAACACCGTCCAGAATGATCCGTTCTCAAACACCTATAACCCTGGATGGCGTAATCATCCTAATTTCACATGGTCGAGGAACAATCAAAATTAGAGACCACAATATCAGCCTCGACCACAAGCTTCTCATCCATATCAGCAGCCTCAGCCTTGGCCCAACCCGACTTATCAATCCGGGCCAACTCACGAAGATCAGACGTCTCTTATCCTTCAGACCGTGGCTAACATTTAGAAGACGTATGTGGCTATGCAAAAACAACACAAAGATGAGATCATAGAGGTTTGCAATCAACTCGCCCAGATGACAAATTCCCACCAACCTGGTGCACTCCCTTCACAACCTCTACCTAATCCGAATAACGTGCTAAACCAAAGGCACGTTATAAACCCAACTCAGGGCCAGGCTTATTACATCTATCAGGCCCCTTCTGTTCGACATCATATCTGGTTATTAGCAACAACCACCTCTTTTGCAAACCCCAACCCAGAACCAGGCAGGACAAAACTCCGTCACCACCCATAGTGGCAAAGCAAGACCCACCATTTCTTAGACACGACTAGGCTGATATTGCAAATTCCAACCCTAGATTAGTAATCCAAGACACCCTTATCCTAGATAAAGAGCCTAAGCCAATCCTAGAGGAACCAACTGAGGTTCCATTTCCAGAGGCCTTGACCAAAGGAAAGAGGAAACCTAAACTCGTGGCTCTCGAGGAGAACCTGGTCAAGCTCTTTGAGCAGGTCTAAATAAACATCTCATTGATGGATGCAATTTTCCATGTACCGGCTTACGCATGATTTTTGAAAGACGTGTGTATACCTAAGCGCAAGTCATGAACCAAAGGTGGGAATCCAATCGTATTGTCGAACCAAGCTAGCTCCATCATATTGAGCAAACTCCCGCCTAAGGAAAAAGACTCTTGTACCCCTCTGATTTCTTGCAGAATTGGTGATTTAGAATTCGATAGAGCCCTATTGGACTTAGGATCTTCAATCAATTTGATCCATACTTCCTTACTAGATCATTTCGAGGAAACTGAGCTAAAACCGACTGAGGTGACCTTGCAGTTAGCTGACCGATCAATTAAGTCACCTAAAGGAGTTCTCGAGGATGTTCTGGTTCGGATTCGTGACTTCTTTCCTATGGACTTCATCGTTTTGGATATGGAGACTTCTGAGAATCTAAAGAACACACCAATTATACTTGGAAGACCATTCCTGGTGACAGCTAGGGCGAACATTAACTACGAAGAGGGCCAGATTGAATTGAAATTTAGGAACAAGACACTGAAAATCGATATATTTAAGGCCCAGAAAGGAATTAACTATGGGGTAGTAGAACAAGTGTGCAACATTAGTTCTGTAATTAAGGACACATTTCTCAAGGATGACCCGAATATCCTTGATCCTCAACCACAAGCAGATCACACCCCGCAAAGAGAGGAGCTTAGCACCGACCCAGACCCACCCACAGCTCCCACCTTTTCTTCTGAGGCCCTTCCCAAACCACCTTCTGCTGCTGATAATCCTGTATGGAACTGAAACCTCTTTCCAATCATTTGAAATACATATTTTTGGGTTCCAATTAGACGTTTCCTGTGATTATCAATTCCCGATTCACATCTAATCAAGAGACGAAGCTAATTTCTATCCTCCAGCAGTATCGGAGAGCCATTAGATGGACTCTCAATGATCTGACTGACATTAGCCCTTCATATTGCACACATTGCATTTATATTGAAGAGGGCTCACGACCATCCCGTGAAATGCAGAGACATCTGAATCCTAATCTGCAGGATGTCGTGAAAAAGGAGATCATTAAGTGGCTAGATGCAGGGATCATCTACCTGATCTCCGACAGTCGTTGGGTGGGTCCAATCCAAGTGGTGCCTAAGAAGGCAGGGCTCACCGTCATCATGATTGAAACTGAAGAGACCATACTGACCCGTATAGCAAACTCGTGGAGAGTTTGCATTGATTACAGAAGATTGAATGCCTCCACGAAGAAGGATCATTTCCCACTACCGTTCATTGATCAGATACTCGAGAAACTAGCGAGAAATTGATTCTTCCACTTTTTGGACGGGTACTCTGGTTATAATCAGGTGGCAATCCATCCTAAGGACTAAGAAAAGACTACCTTTACCTGCCCCTACGGGACGTACGCGTTCTACAGGATGTCATTTGGGCTCTGCAATGCACCTGGCACCTTTCAGCGATGCATGCTTGCCATATTCTCTGATATGGTAGGTGATTACCTTGAAGTCTTCATGGACGACTTCTCAGTATTTGGGGAATCTTTCGAAGATTGCCTCCTGCTCTTAGCCCAAATCCTCAGGCGTTGCATCAACGTGAATCTGGATCTTTCCTAGGAAAAGATCCACTTCATGGTTCCTGAGAGTATTGCCTTGGGTCACCTCATTTCTGAAAAAGGCATCCAAGCCGACCGGGCTAAGGTAAATTTGATTTCCAAACTACTTGTGCCTAGTACGGTCAAGGACATCCAATCTTTTCTGGAACATGTCGATTTTTACCGTCGATTTATTCCTGATTTCTCGAAAATCGTATGCCCCTTGACTAATCTTCTATCAAAGGATGTCCCTTTCGAGATCACTGATGAGTGCACTTACGCATTTGAGAGCCTACATGATCGAGTTACTCAAGCACCAATCCTACAATCCCCTAACTGGTCTCTATCCTTTGAGATCATGTGCGATGCGTCTGACTACGCAGTGGGTGCGGTGCTTGGGCGGAAAGTTGATGGGAAACCCGTGGTCATCTACTACGCCAGCAAGACACTGGACAAGGTTCAACGTAATTACACAGTTACTAAGAAAGAGCAGCTAGTTGTAGTATTTGGTCTGGAGAAATTCAGACCATATCTTCTAGGTTCCCATGTCATCATATACTTGGATCACACCACTGTGAGGCACATACTCGCGAAGGACACGAAACCTCGACTAATCCGTTAGATCTTGTTGTTGCAAGAGTTTGATCTCGAGATTCGCGACAAGGTGGGAAAGCAAAATGTGGTAGCTAACCATTTGTCTCGCCTTTCTCCTTCAGTCATCGACTCGTCTAGTCCGATCATCGAGCATTTTTCAGACGAGCATCTATTGGCCATTCACGGTATCCCCTGGTTTGCTGATCTAGTAAACTACTTGGTTACAGGGGAAGTCCTACCAGATTGGGCGACTTCCAGGTAGGACAAGCTGATTTCTAAGGCCAAGTACTATATTTAGGAGGAACCTCATCTCTTCTACCTTGGCAATGATCAAGTGATCCGAAGATGCATTCCTAACGATAAGGTCAATGACATGATTTCATTCTGTCACGACCAAGCCTGCGGTGACCATTTCTCTAGTGTAAAACCGCAGCGAAAATCCTCTAGTGTGGGTTCTTCTGGCCCACGATGTTCAAAGTTGCACAAACATATTGTAGGGCATGTGCTCGTTGTTAGACCCTTGGCAACATGGGTCCGTGGGATATGATGCCCTTGAACCTGATAATTATGTGCGAACTCTTTGACATATGGGGAATTGATTTCATGGGATCCTTTCCAGGATCTAACGGCTTCGAATACATTTTACTCGCTGTTGATTACGTCCCAAAGTGGATCGAAGCCATCCCCACAAGAACTAGTGATCACAAAGTTGTTCTTCGATTCATTCAAGAGAACATCTTTTCCAGATTTGGGGTTCCTAAGGCCATCATTAGCGATGGCGGGTCTCATTTCAACAATGTGCACTTCCAGTCCCTGATGAAAAAGTACGGGGTGTCGCATCGTATATCTACTCCTTACCACCCTAGACCAATGGATTGGCGGAATTGTCAAACCGAGAGATCAAAAGATCCTTTAGGTTACTGTTCAGCCTGATAGGAAGGATTGGTCTACTCACTTTCTGGAAGCTCTGTGGGCCTATAGGACCGCCCACAAAACCCAATTAAGCATGTCTTCCTTCAAATTAGTGTACGGTAAGGCATGTCACCTTCCCGTAGAGATGGAGCATAAGGCCTAATGGGCAGTACGGAAGTGTAATCTAGATCTTATGAAGGCTGAAATACATCGCTAATTGCAAATGAGCGAGATCGAGGAACTTTGCAATGACATGTATGAGAACTCGTGTATCTACAAAGAGAGGGTCAAAGCCTTCCATGACAGGCACATTGTGCGAAAATCTTTCCATCCTGATCAGAAAATCCTACTCTTTGATACCAAACTTAAACTCCTCCCAGGTAAACTCAGATCTAAATGGATTGGAACATTCTTGGTGAGACGAATCTTTGGAAATGGAGTTGTTGAAATTAGTGAACTCAGCTTTGATTCAGAATCTTTTGTCGTGAACGGTCAGAGACTCAAATCGTTCGTCGAACTTACTAACCCAAACTTGGCTGCTATCTCTTTTGATCTCCATTCTCCCTAAGCTTATTGCACCCGACTGATGGTGTTAAACTTAGCGCTTAATGGGAGGCAACCCATCATCTTTTGAAAAACCCGAAACCCTTTTGACACATCTCTTTACTGAACTCATACTGCACTTTAGGGTTCGTCCATTAGAACAACAAACTCTACCTTTGGTACTCATACCAAAGCTTGAAATTGTCTACAACAGTCATCCCGACCCATTCACCCACCCTTTGACCCTGTTCTAATGTACGATCTAAGCTGAACTCGAGCCCACCTAATTTACAATGAGGACATTGCAAATCATAGGCATGGGAGGTATTAAAGTGCAAAATGCCGTGAAAATCAATTCATAAAAAGGGTTTCATCAAAAAATCACATATTCCAAAAAAAATGAAAATTTTGAAAAAATAGAAAAATAGAGAAAAGGAGGTTGAGGAAAAAAAAGATCCATTTGAGAGAAAATTGAGAAAAAGAAGGAAAATTGAAAAGAAAATAAAGGAGCAAAAAGATAAAAGAAAGAAATTGAGCCCCTTCAAAATAATATGGAACCTACCCACCTTCTAGGTTGGATTGAATGATGAATTAAGACCCAGAAGGCTAAAACTTAAGGGATTAGTGGCGATTACCGACCTTAGGCCTCTTGGATCTGTTCTGAGATTTAAACACTCACGTACTTGTCAAGATCCGAATTAATCCTCAAGAGGTGGAGGAAAATGCAAAGCTTGTGTATTAGATCTAAGGTTTAGGGATTATTCGACCTCGTTAACTGACCTTTGGTTTGTAGGACTCGATAACTTAAGCACCCTCAATCACACACAATCTGGTTCAGTGTGCTTTAATAATGAAATCATGCCAAAGGGCACTTAATCTATTCTGAAAACGGTCCTAAGATCTAGATTAGGAGCAGCTCGAAAACACAAGTTGATTTGAACGAGTCCCTGGTACAAAGAGGAGGGAAATTCCCCTTGAAGATGTGCAATAACATATCATCTCCTCGGTGCTTATCTCCTAGGATATCTAAATATCCTACTGGAGGTACGTAAGCACCTTGTACTGGTTCAGATACCATGGGCGACATTATCACGAAATGTCAATTGCCAGGGTCTGGATTTAGCTATAGAACACCATGGGTGGCATTATCACGAAAATGTCGAAAGCCAAGGTTCTGGGAGTTGCTATGAGCGGCGCTATCCCAAAGTGTCGATTGCTAGGGACTCTACGAGGATTGATGGTGGAAGCAAGGAATTTGATACAAAACATGTTTAGGGCCAATCTGAGGTTGGATCTAAGGATGAATATAATGAAAAGAAAAAAAGAGAGAAAACTCTCCACAAATGTAAACCTTCCTATATCTCTCTCTTAAAATGCACTGACAAATTGAACTTAGACTAACCATGTTACAAGCATGAGTGCTTTAACCGCTAGGTCCAACGAACCTTAGGATAGTTCCCACGGGCCTTAGAAACCTTCATAGCAGACAGGCGAAAACTAGTCAAGTCTGGACCAAGGCTGGTACTTGAGTACCTCTAGGGTTATTATTGGTATTAAGATCTGATTCCTAGAGATGCAGCTTAGTAGGGCATTCTGACGATTACATCCAACTTAGATAACCAGTCGATTCATAGAATTTTGCTAAGGGACTAGCAAAAGCTAGGCATAGGGGTATGATGGGAATACCATCATGAGCCTTAACTAGCATGTTTTGGTCGTACAAAGTAAATAAAAGCTCCTACATAACCATCAGAGGATCCTAAGGGCTTAATAATATGTTTTGAGAAGAAAAGATGAAATCAGGGTTATTTATGTAATTTTACCATAATATTACAACTACGGAATAACCATGGGATATTCCAAGGGATAATTGAAAATCAAATGGTCATAAAAGTCCAATAAGGGGGTTCATACAGAAAGAAATGGGTTTTCACGCACTACGAGAACTAATGGATATCTAAAACCCTAAAAACAGACAATCTTGACCTAGATTCCTTGGGTCAAATTAGGTTTGTACTAAAATTTGGGCCCAATCAGAGATCATCTTGACCCAGTTTGCATCTCAGTCCTAACAGACTCTTTTCATTACATATAAGCCCTTAACTTTTTGAAAACATTGCAAAAAAGTCCTTAAGTTCTTCATCTTCTTCACAAAAAGGTCTCCTCACCATTTTTTAAAGGTCAGACCTTCGCCGTCGAGTTTTAAGCAAGGATATCTTGCTTGATTCTCAATCAAATCGTACCAAATTTGAAAGGGAGATTCCCCGAGAAATTCCCTTCCAAATGAGCCCTAGAACTTCCTAGAATCCTCATGTGAACGTTTTGAAAGCATGTGTATCATGCTTGTGCGTGAAGCTCAGAGTTCGCAAGCTTGTTTCCAAGCTTGGAACTCCATCCTAAGCCCTACAAAAGGACCTACAATGCACAGCCGACGTCCTTAGCAAATCTTAGGCTAAGAAACCATCTCTTTCTCCTTCTCTGGCCATCTTCGGATTTCGCTCTGGCAACCACCTCCGTTCTCCCTTTTCCAGCCGTCCAACCATCAAATTGGACGTTCGACTATCCTCTCCGTCTCCTCTCGCGTCTCTCTAGCCAAAGAGAGAGCATTTTCCCTATCCCCATCATCGTCGCTGACTCACTACCCTCTCCATCTTCTCTAGTTTTGATCAGCCACAACCGAAGCTCTCCACCCCTCTATCTCGTCCCTAAGTACCTCTAACTCTTCCTCTCTCCCTCTACATTCTTTTCTCTCACTTACATTTCACGCACAACCACTGCACCACCCACACCATCTTCATCTCCCTTCGCTCCGGCCAAGCCCTGACGAAGGCCTTTGCTCGCTCCACTGCACCAAACGGCTTGCCGCCACTTCCATAAGCTTCGCCACAGCTTCCACAACCAATCCCCTCAAAAAAATCTCACGCTTCACCCACTGCATCCATCCACTGAACACCCCCTCCTTCACACACCTTCGCTGACTTCGCCACACCACCATAGGTACCTCTACTCCACGAAAACACCATCACTGCACTCACCGCACTTCGGCTAAGCTCCTGAGCTGATCTGACGTGGCCACAAGGCCATATTTCCTATTTAGGTACTTGTCGTTGCTCCGTGAAATGACCCTTCCCAAGGGTCAGTAGTCTTTTTTCAAAGACTGTAAGGGTTTCGTTGCAAATTTTAACCCCCTAAGTTTTTAGTGGAAGGACTTGTGGGAGTTTAGGAATGTTGTGGGGCATTCTGTGCAATTTTTCGGGCCCCACACCCACACCCTACGCACACCACTCAAACCCTAACCCTAGGCTACCCTATAAAAGTCCCCCAGCCTTCGAGTTTGTGCCCTACCCCCTCTCCCACACCCCTCTTCCCTACGGCTGCACACACCCACCTTGTCTCCTTCCTCCATCCATTCCTTCCCTGTCACGCTGCTGCTGAGGGAGCTGCTATGCAAGGAGTGTGCGAGCTCGAGGAGGAGGTAGAGCCATCGTGGGAGCTAAAGGGAGGGGTTCCGTGCAAGGTTGAGGCAGCGCCGAAGCTACTGCAACTCCTGTGCGAGGAAGAAGGCCTCCCAGCGGTTATGCGGAATCATTTTTCCACAAAATCAGATGTCTGGGAGGACTCTCAGACTTCTGGTCGGACGTCCGGAGTTGTATCCAGATGTCTGAAATGGCACAAAAACTCAAGGTAAGACCCTGTTCAAGGTCTGTGCATTCGTACCGTTCCTACTATAGCCTGAGTCTTGAGCCGTGTGTCACAAAGTGAAGAGGAGAAGCCTCTTGTGAGGAGAAGAAGGCTCGCGAAGGCCTGTGTGAGGGCCTTTTTCCATGGACCGGAAGTCTACACCTCTTGACAGACGTCTTACAAGATGTCTGGAGGCAGCATTAGATGTCTGACTAGGCGATTTTCAAAGGTATGTGCTCTGGACGATCTCTGCATGATTTGGTATGAACTGCTCAGAGGATGTCTGACCGTATGACACTGTGTACGTCTGCAGAGTTGTTGAGAAGGTGCACAGGCGCAACGACCCAGACACTTTAGGATGTCTAGACGTCTCTCCAGACGATGGATACCCATCCCAGACGTCCGAGTACACTAGTAGATGTCTGGAAAGACCCCAGGACAACCGTAAGGGGTTCCAGACATTCAAGCTTCAGCACAGAACGCAAGGTGAGCTTCCTGTTGTCGTTTAAGACGTCTGGGTCCTCTCCCAGAAGTCTGATTTTAGTCTGATTTAATGGATTCAAGCACCAGGCAACCGGTCTAGCTGGACCGCCTGCCTGGTTCGATTCAAGTGAATTGAGAAGGGTGTTTCGGTCGGTTCAGGGATCAAACGAAGTCGTTTTTACATAGATAAGGTACTGTTCGGTTCCTATCGGAAATTCCCATGTGATGGAGCCTTGTTCTAGCTTTTTCAAACTCTTTTTTCTGTCTTGAGAAATATTGAAATGGTTAGTCTGACCGTCCGTGTTAATAGGATGCCCATCCGTGGTGTGCACGGGACCCGCAGAGGTTATGAGGTCCGTCGTTCGTGCCCCCACATCTCCCGGATACTCTGGTAGAGTGGTCTTTGCTATCCTTTGTGAATTAAATGGTGAACGTGGATGTTATTTAGAATTTATTGGTTGAACCCTAGGATGTACAATGAACCTTAGGGCTGAGATAGAAAAATGAATAATTATACATGCCGTGAAGGTTAAATTGTTGTAATGTTTCTTAAATATGCTAAATTATGAGCTGTCTGTTTACATTCGTTGAATCATGGCTTGAACTAAAATACATGTTGTATCCTGTTTAGCCTGATTAATGAGATAAGTGTCGAATTGTGAAATCATAAGCTGCCTGTTATACCCTAAATTTATCATGATATGAATAGAGGCATATGTACTATACGGAAGTAAGAAATTCCTATGCACGAACCCTATGGGGAACTAGAAGAGGAACTCATGTGTATGGAATAAATATCGAATGTCGATGGAAAGTAGCTGGCCCTCGCGTACACGGTACCGAGGAGAGCTACTGTATTTAGCGTAGGGGGAGCTAGCTGCCCCACAGGGCTCGAGTTAGGACTAGCCCCCCTACACCGACTCTTGTTAGGCCCACTAGGCAAACCGGGATAGTAGGATGAGGGTACGTGGACTGTGGAGGGGCGAGACCCCTGTTCTGAGAGGGTAAGGCCCTGTGCTATTTTGTGTTGTACTTTTGGGCATACCCGCTAGCGGAAATAACTGACCGCGTGCGAGTGCGGGATAGCTACCATGCGCTTATTGCGCGTGCCGTAGTCATCACTACGTCGCGACCGTGACCTCGAGGTGGTAGACCGGGCGTAAGACTACCACAGGGTGCTCTCTTGGCCATAAGAGTGCCACGTGTACATCCTACATCGCAGAAAACTACAATCATGATCGTTCCCTTAGGGAACAGGAAGATTGAGAGACATTGTGGGCTTATCGCGCGTGCCGTAGTCATCACTACGTCGCGACCGTGACCTCGAGGTGGTAGACCGGGAGTAAGACTACCACAGGGTGCTCTCCTGGCCATGAGAGTGCCACGTGTACATCCTACATCGCAGAAAACTGCAATCAAGATCGTTCCCTTAGGGAACAGGAAGATTGAGAGACATTGTGGACCTTTTGCTAGAAATCTGGCTCGTAAACACTAGTTGTTAAATTAACTGTCGTTTGGATAATTAGATAATTACATAAAATTAGTGATTTTCTTTACTGCGTAAATGATATAATTGTTGTATATACCACTCTACTCAACGTAAGCTGACCCCTCCATTATATATAACTATGTACAAGTCAGGGAGTCGAGTAGCCAGCACCACTGGCTGCAGAGGGTGCTGGGCCTAGTCGAACCCAGCCTTAACTTCCAGTACTAGTTCTCTTTCAGCCTTTTCTACTATAGTGACTGATTCTTTTTCATGTTGGACTCGATGGTGTGAACTTTTATTGTCGTGATGGCTAGTTTTGGATTATGTTTAATGTCTTTTTGAGCTCTAGTTACTTTCACTGGTTCCTTTAATTATTCTAGCTACTTGCATGAGTGGTTTGTGTTGGTTTTGTGCATATGGGTTAGTTTCTTGTTGGACGACTGGGTCTTGGGGTTAGTCGAGGCGAGCTGTTTCCGAGTTCCTAAAGGAGTCGGATTCTGGTCGTAACACTCCGTCGTCGCCACCACCCTCTCCGGCTCCGTCTGATGTCTTCCAATGGTGTTCTTCCTTACCAACACATCCAGGTGTTATGGCCCTGCTCCAGGAAGCACTCCAGGCCTCCAATCGAGCGAAGGCACACCTCTAGCACCCCCAATTCGACAACCCTTTTGCTGCAGCTAGCACGCGACATAGCCTTGTGGGATAGTCCCACATCGTAGAAGGAAGAGCTCCCTGCGCGAAATAAGAGGAATTTGTTCCCCCGACCCCTCGCCCAAGACATGGGGGTTGGGTCCCTACGCACGCCTCAATGCACGCCACACCACGCAGGTCTGGCCTAGATTCATTACCCTCCTGTTTACCCACTTACTGATCCAATTAGGCAGGAATGAAGAGAAAAGACAGTTAAAGAGGGAGGGGGGTTTGCCCTTCCCACCTCTGCTCTCTACATTTAGTCACTGAGAGGCCTTTGCTTCTGTTGTGCGTGGCTGTTGTGCCTCTCCCTTGAGGCTTGAAGAGAAAAAGGAAGAGGCCTTTGCCTCTATCTGTTGAGCCTTAGTTAAGGTGTTTGAGTACTTGGGCCATCGTCTGAAGCTTGAGGCCCTTAGTTGATTATGAGATTGTGATTGACGAAGAATATTTAATTGATACTGTTCATATATTTGGGATATTAGTGCTTAATTGTCTAAGGTTAATTTTGTAATTTAAATCACCATTTTAACCAATTCTTTTTGCACATTACTACCTAGATTATTGACATATTATTCTAAATTGTTCTAAAATGAAGTTTTGGTCTTAATTGCTTATATTTCTAATTGAATTGTGATTTGTGAGATTAATTGCAATACTTGCTCCTAGTGAACGACCTCGGACTTTCTTGATGATCTTTCGAGTTATAAATTTTATCTGTTATCGTGCGATTTCGACCTATACTACGATGCATCTTTTATAACATCGATTTCGCACATTAGAAGTGTGCGGCAGCCATCAGTCGTTGGATCTTCATCCAACGACTGAGATGGATCCCTACTGATGAGGGCGCGCCGTAGGCGTCAACATGGCATGCTTGTGGTCCTTGGATGACGATCCAATGGCCCACAATGCGTAAGAAAGTGCTTCAGAGATTGGGGGCACGGTGAGGGGCAATTGTGATGGTGACATGTGGCGCCATCATGGTCGTCCATCTTCCTTTCTTTATAGATCATGCTGTAAGTCTTCCATCGAGATGATTTTTGCTTCGTTGGACTGTGATCGTTACTTCGGATCCATCCATGCGGTTGGATTTTAATCTGAGGCTTGGATTTCTGTCATCTTGCTCCTTGGCCTCCGTTCTTCTATGGGTTGCACGTGCTATGGATGTCTAATCAAGACGATTCCGAAAGCATTGAACTCTCGTCGTTGTCCTAATCAAATCCGTACGGTTTGATCTATCATTTGTAGCCTCGGATCATCTGCAATCAATATCATCTCTCTTTTAGAGCATGAAATGGTGATATTATCTCTAAGGCTACTAAGTTAACTATTATGCAAATTATGATGCTTATGTATGCATTGTTTCTAAGCTATGTTAGAATCTAACTTAATTTAGGTAGATTAGGCCGTATGATTGTTATGCAATCAGGTACCCAGTTAGATCAAGTGGGAGCTTATGAGCAGACTCATAGTAAAGAAGGACTCGACGGCTCACGTGCATGAACATCCCACATACCAGGAGACACATGCAAGTAATTAAAAGTAGTTACATTAATTTCAATTGTATAAAAATTTTAACTGCATATATATATATATATATATATATATATATATATATATATATATATATATATATATTTGCAGGGTCGTATGATGGATTTGATCCATCCTCTTGAGATTGCGGATGAGAACTCCGGAATGTTCCGCAGACGCCTCTGACGCCAAAGGAGGCCTTCAAGATCGTGATGCCTCCAGAGCATGGAGGTTTTGTTTGTAGCATTGGGAAGAGTGCGACGATCTCCTCCGGGTATGGTAGGAAAGGATCCTCCTCATCTGCCCACGATGATAATCTACGCACTGAGATTCAGACCTTACAACGTCGAGTTGTTGAGTGAGAGAAAAGGTTGGAGGTCACCGTCCAGTTGCAAGCCACCACTCGTAGGATGGAGCGTCAGGAGGAGTTGTTAGAACGACAGAACAAGTAGTAGGCAGAGGTCTTGTCTTATCTTCGAGGTGGTGGTGGACCTGATCATTCGTCGTTCTACATTTCGAGGCGTGGGTGGCGATGACGATGATGGTGGTTCTGAGGCTAGCAGTGTAGGTGCCACAACATAGCGTACGTGTTTTTATATTCTTCCCGCCTTTATTATTATTGTAATATTTGAATCTCATTTATATATATATAAATTAGTTCCATTTTATAATTCTTTTCGATTGAATGTTTTGAACAATTTACATTGTTTTCCAGCATTTTTTATTTGTTATGTGTAGTTGCTTTAAAAAAGAGATAAAGCAATATTTGCCTTAGTTATTATTGAAAATCGTTGTAAAATAAGTTAGGCAACGGTTATAAAATTGTCGTTATAGGGCCATTTGGCCCCTCAAGAAATATCACAAGGTGTGATGTGCCCTTTGGCGACGATTATGCAACATTAATCACGTTTCATTAAACGGTCGATATTGTAAATAGGAGATGATTTTCGGGACAACCATCCTTAAAAGTAAGGAATTTTCTAGTGCGTAAAGTGGTTTCCCACCAAGAAAATTAGCAACGGTGTAACGAACAATCATTAGTAATTGTTTTTAATGACAATTTTAAAATCAGCATTAAAACCCACTTCCATGTTCGCCCACGCGTGCTCAGAGGACGACGATAAGGAATTGTAACCGTCGTCGAAAAAAATAGCGACGCGCTATACTGCGAGATGCTTAGCAATGGTTTATAGCATTTTGCCAACGGTTTATAATCGTCGGAAAACCCGCGCACTGTTGTAGTGTATTGACCTCACACTTTGCAAAACCTTAGCTATTGGGTTGCCAGATCTGGATGATCTAGATATAGACAGAGACTCCCATCTTAGGTATAAGGACATGTGCCTCTTTCTTCAAGGATAGTGTTTGAAAGAGGAGTTCCAATGATCATTTCCTTAATTATCCTTACATGACAACTCAAAAATTTCCATTCAAATGGAACTCTTTCCACTAGGAATATAGTGAGTTGTTAATCTCATATGATTAACCTAGAAGTTTACCATCTCCTTCTAGCTAGATTAGGAAATATGATCAAGATAATGAGTTAATGATAGGATCTTAACGTATCTATATCTTGTATCCACTATTTAGAATCATTCTGGATAGTTAATCTACTATTCTCACTTCTTTGGTCTGGCCTTTATGGAAATAACTTTAAAAGTATAAGTAGGACCAATAACACATATTTATATCCATATTTATTTATTTAGATGAATGGGATGATACATTACATAATCAGATGATTTGCCAAAGACATATAACTGTAACATAAAATGCTTAGTTATTGTAATGTACTTGGTGAGAGGTAAGAACAGAAACCTCCCAAATCAGCATTAAAACCCACTTCCATGTTCGCCCACGCGTGCTCAGAAGACGACGTTAAGGAATTGTAACCGTCGTCGAAAAAAATAGCGACGCGCTATACTGCGAGGATGCTTAGCAACGGTTTATAGCATTTTGCCAACGGTTTATAACCGTCGAAAAACCCGCGCACTGTTGTAGTGTATTGACCTCACACTTTGCAAAACCTTAGCTATTGGGTTGCCAAATCTAGATGATCTAGATATAGACAGAGACTCCCATCTTAGGTATAAGGACATGTGCCTCTTTCTTTAAGGATAGTGTTTGAAAGAGGAGTTCCAATAATCATTTCCTTAATTATCCTTACATGACAACTCAAAAATTTCCATTCAAATGGAACTCTTTCCATTAGGAATACAGTGAGTTGTTAATCTCATATGATTAACCTGGAAGTTTACCATCTCCTAGCTAGATTAGGAAATATGATCAAGATAATGAGTTAATGATAGGATCTTAACGTATCTATATCTTGTATCCACTATTTAGAATCATTCTGGATAGTTAATCTACTATTCTCACTTCTTTGGTCTGGCCTTTATGGAAATAACTTTAAAAGTATAAGTAGGATCAATAACATATATTTATATCCATATTTATTTATTTAGATGAATGGGATGATACATTACATAATCAGATGATTTGCCAAAGACATATAACTGTAACATAAAATGCTTAGTTATTGTAATGTACTTGGCGAGAGGTAAGAACAGAAACCTCCCAATGCACATATCACATGGCTACCACTAGGTTAGGCCTTTCAATGGTTGTTGCGTTTCTCTAAATTTCCAAAAAAGAAGGCATTGCATGGGAGGCTCACTTGTCATGTTTACTTGATGAACAAGAAGGTTAGGCACAGGTTAGGTGCCCCTAGCCTTAATCTTAAACAAGCATGGCCTCTTTAAATGTTACATTATTTCTAATGGTTAAGCCAAATACTTCTCTCAACATGTTGCTTGCCTTCTTAGCTATTGCCATTCCTTGCAAGCAAGCAAGCCATTGCCTGATATAGGGTCATGAAGACCTGCTACCAAGGTGGATAGCATGTTGCCCTCTTTATGGGCCAACCGTTAGCTTTTCTTAGTATCGATTGTACACTGAATACTAAGAATAGCTAACACCAACTTGTCCCTCATGATAAGAGTGCCATGGCTTTCGTTTTCCTTCTCAAAATCAAACTTGTAGCTGGCATATGTTGGTGTTTTTCCTGTTTGTCGGTTAACATACAGTCCCATCGTTGCATTTACCTGGTTGTAAAAAGGCCCCTCCCAAAGGTTAAAATGAGTGAATGGAACGGTATAACAAGAGCAATATCGGAGCGGTATACTTGCAAATATGCACATAGTTTCAGGTCGTACTCAAATTTCCGAAAATAAAAACCGACACTTTTTGTGCTGTCCCACGCGTACCATACATGGTAACCAAATATATTCCTTCTCTGAGAGAGAGAAAACCACGGTAGCAGTAGAAAAGAAGAGAACAGGCCCACTTGCTCACCACCTTCGTCTTCTTGATTCTATAAATTCCCCACCCACTCTGTCCTTGGTCCCCATGTCACAACGACGCAGCAGCTTCCCCTCATTCCATGGGAGCTACTCCTGGCCAGCAGTACTACTGCTTGGGAAGGAAGGAAGGCCGCTTGGTGCTTGGCCAGTTCCAGTACCGTTTGTACGTAATATTAATTAGTAATAAGGAGAGTAAATAATATCATCAGCATGGCAGTAGGGAGGGCAGCAGAGAGCTTATCGAGGGCGGTGGTGGAGGACATGCAAAGGTGGGCGGGGATGAGGCAGACGGGTGTGAAGCCTCAGATACATGATGAACTTCGGCTCCGAGCCCACCACCAAGAACCTCATGCGCTCCGCCCAGTTCTTGCGCAGGGAGCTGCCCGTAAGGATCGCCAGGAGCGTCCTCGAGCTTGAGAGCTTGCCGTTTGGCCTCTCCTCCAGAGCCCCCGTCATGATGGTGAGTGAGTGAGAGAGACCATAGGATGAATGGGATTTCTCGCTTTTTGGGGATTTCGGTACCCCCAGATTTGGAAAATCCTTTAATTTAATTAGTTGGATGTCTTTTTTCTTTGTTTTTGTTTTTTTTGGGTATTCTCTGTCGTGCCTCTGCTTGGAAGAATTGCAATTATCTTAGTTGCTAATGTTGCTTGTTACGTCCAAGTTTTGTTTGTTTGGGTTTGCCATCCTCCGCTTGTGATTTGATGTATTTCAGCCAATTTTGGAAGTCGTTCATTTTTTTTCTTTCTCATTGAACTTTTGCGGCTGCCTAGAAAGAACGGTGTCAGAGGTCAAGTCGTACAGGGTACTAAATATTTTTAAAAGCTTGGGCGGGTATGTCTATTATAAGGCAGGGGAATAAGAGCCTAATTTTATTTATTTATTTTTTTTTTTCGGGCAAGGACTTCGACGTTGAATTCTCCATATCTAAGCAGATAACGACATAAATTTGAGGTTGGATTTAGAATGGTTGGTATTTGTGAGTGGAGATACTCCTAATGCTGGCGCCCTTCCATTTGAGGACGAAGATAATCTCAATGCTTGCAGTGCAACCTTTGTTGGAAACCCCTGCCAGAATGGATGAGCACTTGTAGCGTGAAGCATCTGTACACCTGTGGACCCAACCTCCTGATATGGAAATTCTAAATTCTCTAGCAATAATATTCCAGAAAACTTCACTGATACTCCTAGTAAGTATTCTCCGAGAGGGATTGGGGAAATTATGTCCATCTGCCTTAAGTTTGTCGAAATAACAGCCCACCGCTCCTAGATTCAATAACTACAAGTAATTAAATTTGTGGCTGCATAAAAAGTATTTTGTCACTCATGTTGTTTTGTCTTTCAAAAATTAGTTCAGCCCTATCATGAGATCGGTGCATTCATTTGTGGCTGTTTGGATTTGTTTTGTATTCAATACAAGCATCAATCCTGAAAGATGGTACTGCGAAGACAACCATCCCAACTCTAGTTGGAAATTGACCTTTTTCTCCTTAGACCATTGGTACTAAAAGCCTGCTTTGTCGATCAATATACTTATTCTGATTGTAGTGGCGGATTTTTTTTCTTATGCAAAGTTATATAAATATAGTATCAGCAAAGTTCAATCTAAACCTGCCTATACCGCTTAAAACTCAGTCCAGCTTGCTTGTGTCATATCTCCTGGTATTAGTTTGGTTACAAGCCACAAAACAAGATTAGATACCCATTGCATCTAAGGGATCAATCTGCAAGTGAAGTAGAAGAGGGTGAAAAACGACAGATTTGATTTTAAAGTGAAACAGCAGAGTTCTAATGAATATGTATGGTGCTATGCAGGATCTTGGGACTCCGCTGTTTACAGATTTTGAAAATGTCCTAAGCAGATGCAAGATCTTGCTAAATCTCGTTATGATTGGTTGAATTTCAGCGATAATGTGCGTGTGATAATGGTGCATTTAGCATTTTTTTCTTTAATTAACATGTTGCCTTTTACAATCTAAATTTGAATGGATTTTCATCAAAAAATAGACAAGGTCACATAATAATCACAGTCAAATTCAGTCAATCGAAGGATCTAGTGAACTCATATAGTGTACTTGAGAAAAGTTATGCATACATCTTTCTTTCCCTTAAATTGTGTCAATTGGTTCCATGTGTATACTTTTTTCTCCAGCTTAAATAGATAATGTCAGGTCACTAAATATGTATTTATCTTTTCATACTTTCAGGTTAGATATTTTTCTTCAGAGTTTATACATCAGCAACTAAAAGGACAAAACTCATATGTCTGTTTTAGTTATTTATGGTCAAGATGATTTTCGAGGTTAGACAAAGATGCAGGTTTTATACTGTATTACTTTGTTAGACGTCCTCTAGCAAAGTGCTGTGCTCACCAGGCAGTGGTGTTGGTATGTATAGATAGCATCTTATATTCCAGGATGAGTTTTTACTAGATTAATGAAATGATGCCATTCAGCTTAGGTGTATGATATGCTTCTTGTTGAAGAACATAGGGCTATGTCTACAGATGTGGAAATTGGGAAGTGCTTAATATTAATTTATGCAGTTTTTTACTCAAGCCAATTGCTTTGAGTTGGATGCTCTCATATAATATCTAAGCCAGAATGGTTTAATAGCCAATATTCGACCTCCATGTCATCCACCGATTCATGCATGTCTAGGACCAGAGAAAGGCCCAATGTAAGGGGTGCATGGAAGAAAATAATGCCACACCTAAGGGATTAGAAATTGAGAAAAAGATTAGACTTCATCAGTCAAGTCAATTGGCCACAATTTTGATTCTCTTAACACTTTAATTTCATTTACGAATATTAGTAGAGTCATATTAAATAGGTGATGCACAATCCCTTTTTGCTTCTTGGGACCTTAGTTTCCTATTTGCATGTTCTAACTTCAACTTGGAAGTTGTCCAATCACTATCAAGTATTTGCTTGTGATTTTCTGCAGCTTCTTTCACACACCTTTGCATATGTCAGGGACGCATGCAGGATTTCTCAATTATATTATGGATTTTTCACAGCAATTGTGCTATACATGGAATTTGTTACTTAGGAAAGATGATTTTCCCCATTTTTGGTTTCTGTAGAGTGAAAGGTTGCTCACATTTGCTTTTTTTGGTATCATAAGGTGCGGGACTGGTATCTGGATTCTTTTCGTGAATTGAGATCTTTCCCAGAGATTAAGGATATGGAAGATGAACTAGCCTTCACCCATCTGATCAAAATGATCAAAATGAGGCACAATAATGTGATCCCTACCCTGGCCGCTGGTCTTAATCAGTTAAAAAGTGATATTCTTCCCAACGTTGGACACAACCAACTGGAGGAAATCCACACATTTCTTGACCGCTTTTATCTGTCAAGAATTGGTATTCGCATGCTTGTGGGTCAGTTTCAATTTTCCTCTTTGCTTCATTTTTGTTGTTTATAGTGTTGTTTTTGTTCTTCTATGCAAGGAAGCATAATTGAAGGCACTTATGGTATGATATTTCGTTTATGATATGCAGGGCAGCATGTTGCTTTGCATGATAAAGACCCTGAACCTGGCTGTGTTGGTCTTATTAATACTAAGATGTCCCCGGTTCTAGTGGCTCAGCATGCTAGTGAATATGTACGGGCAATCTGCTTACGAGAATATGGCAGTGCTCCTGACGTGAACATATATGGGGATCCTGATTTCACTTTTCCGTGAGTTTTAATTTGCTTAGGTTTTGTATTTCGCTCATTTGCACTTCAATTGGACAATTGGGCTTACTATATATGTAGTTTTTTCAAAATCCAATTAACTTAGAGGAATATGTGTTAGACTATTTCCAAATTTACTTGGGAGTCTTAGAAGTGAATGTTGTACTCCCTATTTCATCTATATTGTAATATTGTACTCCCCATCTCATCTAGATTTGATTCAATGGTTGTTACTTTTATTATGAAGACGACATCTGTATAATGATCAAATCTCTTATTCAGCTCTTTCTTAGAAGTATACCTGCAATTGATTTTAGCAGTATTTGTTAATGCCTAGCAATTATTTTCAAACATCTTAGTTTTTCATATTAGTATTAACCATGTTTTGATGTGATATTTTTAATCATTGTATTATTTGATAGGTATGTTCCTCCACATCTTCATCTTATGATGTTTGAAGAACTCCCTACGTGCTGTTCAAGAAAGATATGACAGTGACACCCCCCCTGTTAGGATCATTGTGGCTGATGGACTTGAGGATGTCACCATCAAGGTAAACATACATACATCTATTCTACCTGGCATGCTTGTTAGTTAGGCTAGGCATTCAATTAGCAGCTCTCCTATTGCCCAAGTGTCTTCCAGGAAGGCTTGTCTCTTGCAAATTATATTTCAGTCTGCTGGAAAGTTGAGTAGACCTTTAGTAGGCATCCATGGAATCATGTGCATAGTCAGGATGATCAACATCCAAGGAATTAAAGATTTGTTTACACTACTGACTTTCTGAATATATATATATATATATATATATATATATATATATATATATAAAAGGTGCCTATCATCTAACCACTGTGCTTAAAAGTGGGCAAATAGACACTGCATAAATAACCATTCGATGGAGACCTTGAGACCAATACAAAAATTGGCTATGTTGGCAACGGTGATTTTGCATTACACTGTATACAAAGTGAGTTACCAAAATGCTATGAATTTAATTAAAGAATAAATTTACAGCTTCCTAGAAAGAAGGACTTTGTTCATATCCAAGTGAATCAACATTAGAAATCCTCGAACAATATGTGAAATCGGAATACAACATAGACGACGTTGGTAATATCCGAAAGTTGCATTTAAAATATGGAAAAGGTTGTAACAAAAAAGATGTTTTGTGATGGGAAAAGCATATCTTGTAATAAATATATACTCGTCTTGTAAAATTTTAAATAGATTTTGTAAAAATATAGCGTGAATGTTGTAACAAATATATCATGATGTTAAGTTGCAAATCCTATATATTAATTTCAATACATAATATTGTAATTCACACATACCATATGAAAATATGGATTATACGTAACAAAAGAGAATAACATCAGAATAACCTCGAATAATATAGATAACAAAGTAAAAACTTAAGTGATTGTAATAACTTAGTACTTTTGTTGTGCTGTCATGCAAATGATGTTGTATTGATTACACTATTGTCTTATACTAGTAAGATTAGGTTTTGTAATAGTATAATATAAATGTTGTAACATGGATAAACATTACATATACATGAACATTAATAAATGGATTATGTTGTAATACAATACCTTAATGTGATACATATAACACCTTGGTGATACAAGATTATATGAATATAGTCTATACTTGAAAAAAAATAATAAATAAAAATCTCACTTGCATGGACGTTGGTTTAAATGAGATTTCTTGCGCTACAAGATTTGCAAGATAGTTCTTTGATCGATGTAATGACATGACATGAATTTGTAATACATTATAAATATTTAAAAGGAACATTATGTAATCCAATGTCTACAAATAATACAACATATGTTTGTGGAGTGATACTATGCATTGAATGGTTCTTGATTATACTACAAAAAAGGTATTGTTGCTTGTATATGTAACTAGTTGAACTTTCCAGTAGTACAAGAAATTGAGAACGATTCATTGCCTCATGTAAAAAGTTGCACCAATAACGATAATATATAAACTTGTAATATAATATATATATAAAAACAAACTTATGATACACTAGTTAATGAGTTTCACCAGATATGATCTCATGTGAAAGACTCTTAAATATGTTGTAATATATTAAATGGAAAGATATCCCATAATGTAATATAAACAAAGACCAGTCCGTTGAATACTATGAAATAAAAATGCTAGAACCCAACGTAACAAATTTTGAAAAGGTAACGATTACGTTATAATGATACACCATTTCTGTAATATTCATAAATATTTTATTAATGTAAACAAGTAATTTCCATTTATGATAATGCGATTTCATTTATTTTACACAAAATCAGTAACAAAGCACGAGAGTTGTTTTATCAAATGTAGCGCTCATCTAACAGTCATAAATTTGAGCTCAAATGAGTGTTTATGAGTACCGTGTTTACTAGATACTTTTCTTATATATATAGCATTTTTAGTTTCTCTTATTGGATTATTTCCATTAAGTGGTCTATATGACTTTAGCTTAAATAAGTCCAATTTAATCCAGTTGGATTAGTCAAAGAAGCATAGCCTATTAGGTAGCCACATTGATGGTTAATGGATGATAATGGGTGGTTATTGCTGGGAATAGTTGTCCTCTTTCTCTAATCAACAAAAGGAATGATACAATCCTAGGTAGATGGATGTTGACGTGGATATGTGTAGATGGATGTACCAATCAACCATACTGATGGGGATATAATTTTGGATGGAAACTCAACCAACAACCACAATGGAAAGATAAATAGTTAAAGAATTCTTGCTTGCCTTCATTCATAACAACGATTAGCTTAAATAGCCATTAAAACACACAAAAAATAATACAAACTCCCTACTGGATTCACCCAAATCTCCTATTATAGACGATCCCACACCAACCCATGCAATCTTTCCTTCTTAGTGAAGGAGACTTCCTATGGTCAGGGAAGAAGGTGTTGCTGTGCCTTCGCCAAAATGAGCTCTGATCAGAGTTCGTGTTCCCAACCGGTAGCTACCGTTGCTCCATTAACCTTCATGATGCTGCGCCACTCTGATGGAGGATCCATGCGAATCAACGGTACTGCCTCTTCCCGCTTAGCAGGTACACGTGGCTGTACTAGCTAGGACCAGATCAACTCATCCCCACTTGAAAATGTCATCGTCCTCGAGGACCGAAGATCACGACGACGATGCCGCACCAGAAGTAGCGGTCGTAGCTGCCGTACTTGAACTAGTCGTGGGGGTGGCGGTGGTTGGGGTCGTTGGGGTCGGACATGAAGCAGACCATGCAGTTGGCCTTCGTACAAGTCGGGCGGAAATAACCGACCAGCTAGGAGATGCGCTTGTTGGGAGGAAAGAGTGGTGGCAAGGGTCGCAGAGATCTGTGTGCAGCAGTTGCTCATGAGGAGCTAATGGTAGTTGTTGGCGTTCTTGGCGAGGACGTCGAGGAGGGCATTGACGGCGTAGCCATAGCGGCGGACGAAGGGGAAGGGGGCAGAGTCGGGGAAGTCGCCGCGCTCGATGGTGTTGATGTAGCGGAGGGCCATGTAAAGGTTGTCGGAGGAGAGGTGGGCGTTGGCGTGAGAGCAGAGGTCGAGGGGGCAGCCACAGATGCAGCAGCAGTGGATGCCGCATCACAGCAGCAGTGGAGAGGCGGAGGCATTGCCGGGGATGCGGAACTCGGCAAGGGTGTTGGGGCTGAGGTCTTTGACCATGGAGGCGGAGGAGGAGGGAGTTGCGAGGGTTGGATGGGGCCACGTCGTGGGTGCCATTGGAGATGTTGATGGCGTGGAGTTGCTGGAGGAGGACAGGCCAAGCTTGGCATGGAGGGAGGCGATGTGGGGGACGAAAAGGAGGACGTGGAAGCTGGCACGCTCGATATGGAGGAAGTGGGGGGTGCGGTAGAAGGCAAGGAGGGTGGAGGAGCTCGGGAAGCGGTGGTGGTTGGAGTGAAGCTTGACGAGGAGGAAGAGGATGTAGGAGGTGAGGTTGATGAGGAGGGGGCGGGGCCAGAGGAGGCTAGGGCTGACACGGCCGAAGAGGTCAAGGTACTGGATGCCGGTGATGTGCGTCTGGGAGGTGGTGTCGGTGACGACGTCGTGTAGTCTTGAAGGCCCTGGGGGCGTAGCCGAGCTGGCGACGAGGCCGTGGTGGTGAACGGAAGGTGGTGGTGATGATGGCGTGGGAGTCGGTGTCGAGGGAAAATGACATGGGAACGACTGTGGTTGAGGAAATAGGCAGTGGTGGTGGGAGTGGCTTTTGAGGTTGGTGGTTTGTGGTGAACAGGTGGTGGTGATGAGGAAGGTGAAAAGGTTTGTGTATGTGGATTTTACTTAGTCACAAATATAAGATCAAGTGTAATATCAATTATAATAAAAAATATGACACAAAAATAATCTCACAATATACACAAAGATTTATAGTGTAAATTTTTACGGGTAAAAATCACTACCTAAACCTCTCAGCTTAGGATTTTTCCTATTAGGCAACACTAGTCAATTCACTAACGTACCACTTGAACGAGGGTGGCACAATCTCTTACAATCCACTTCCCTTTTTGTAACGACCCGGTTCCCGAGTCCTTACGAGACACGAGAACCGAACCGACTCGACTAATCCCAAGACCCAGTCGTCCAACGAGGAAGTAACCAAAAGACAGTAAAATAAACCACATTCAGCATGAATATAACTAACAGTAAGAAAGTACAGCAGTAAGGAAAGAAACTACTACAGTAGGCACCACCACAACAGTAAAACAACATTTATCATATAACAAAAACTGCGGGTAAAGAAGGTACAGCGGAAACAAAACTACTCACTAGAACAGAAACAAAAAGGGGTACAAAGCTGGGGTAACTCTACTGGACCCTACTCGGCCCAGCGTCCTCTGCAGCCGCCGACCCTGGCTGCTCAACACCTGGTCCTGAAAAAGGTAACGAGTGTAACACGTCAGCAAAACGCTGAGTAGAGTGGCAAACTAACTAAAGGCAACAGTAGAGTGTACAGTAGCTATTATGTTCTATTACTTCCTTTATTTACATCTTTCAATTTTTCTCACTATTTCATTTATCTCTCAGATCCTTTACTTGATCTCGAATGTCCTCGTGGGACGATCTTGATTGCAGTCTTTTCCAAAAGTAGAAGTAGCACGTGATGCTCTCCTGGCCGGGAGAGTCCCCCGTGGTGATCCTACCCTCAGTCAACCACCCCAAGGTCACTGACAGACGTAACGGTGACTACGGCACGCGCGATAAACGCACAGGTAGCTAGCCCGCACTGGCACGCGGTCAGTCGTTTCCGTTAACGGGTGCGCCCAAAGCACAGCACGGAACCAGGGCAGAGCCCTCTCAGTAACAGGGGTCCAACCCCTCCACAGTAACCAAACCGGGGCCTTGCCCCTCCACAGTCCGCTCACCCTCGCCTGACTACCCTGGTTTGCCCTAGTGGGCCTAACAAGTCGGTGAAGGAGGCTAGCAGAACCCCAGGGCCCGTGGGGTAGCTAGTACTCTCCTAACACTACTAGCTCTCCTCGGTACTACGTACACGAGGGCCAGCAAGTCGGTACAGAGCGGCCAATCCTAACCCCGGGTCCCTGGGGCGGCTGGCCCCACTCTGCACTAAACAGGTACAGGTACTTCCCTTGGTATTGCGTACCCAAGAGACAGTACAAACTACATCTCAGTTCCATTCCTTTTTCTTTCCAGGAGTTCCACTCCTAACTCCCCGTAGGGTTCCAGCTCTTTATTTCAGAACATCATATGTTTCACTTTCCAGATTCACGTGCTCAAATTCCATGATCTCAAACATGTTTCTTTATTCATAACAGGCAGCTGTTAATTAAATTTACAGGCAGCTTTATATATTCCTTTCCATTTTTCCAAGACTGCAGTAATATACATTCCACTAGTTTTTCCATCCTAGGATTCATGCCATATCCTAGGATCTATCATACAATCTAGTTTTCCGGCCCTAGGATTCATGCAACACCTAGGAGCTATCATTCCATATATTTCTCATTCCTAGGATTCATGCAAGTCCTAGGTTCTAGTTATGGTTCCAAACTTTAACAGATTTTATTAATACTTAAAACCACTCTACCAGGTACAACGGGAGTAATGGGGGCGTGATCGGGAATCCCGCGCGCCTCCGCGACTCTCAAGACTGCAACCGAATGAGGTCCTATCACAAGGATCAAACACAAGGAGTGTCTCAAAACAGTGTATAGCTACTGTAGGCGGGTAGAGGAATTAATTCTGAAACGAACGCAACTCGAATCACGGAAAACGGAGCCCAAACGGGCCCTAAACGGGTCGAGAAAGACGATACTGTGCAAAATCAGACGTCTGGAACTCCCTCCAGACGTCTTAAACGGTGGATCAGAGAATTACCTGCTCAGCGTGGTTTCCCAGACGTCCAGAAGTCTGCAGGGACGTCTTTCCTAGATCCCAGACGTCCGATGGTCACTTTGGACGTCTGGAGGTCACTCCCGCCGTCTGGTACAACTTCCAGACGTCTGATTCGCAAAGGATGACGAATCAGAAAACCTGCGCACAGCCAACCCCCTTCCTCAGTACGGTCAGTCGACAAAAAGGAAGAAGAAAGCGGAAACTCACCTTTCAGACGTCTGTGTGATCTCACAGACGTCGACCTTGCCGTCTGGATATCAATCCAGACGTCTGATTCTGGAAATTTTTCCAGAATCAGAGCCCTGCTCGGCCTCCGCTCGCGACGCCGCCCGCGTCGCACCTCGCGCGTACGCTGCTCCGCCCGCAGCAGGTCCCTCTCCGCGACGCTCTGCGCCCCCTGCGCCCTCCGCCGGCCGGTCAAGCCGCTCCTGGCGAGCTCGCCCTCACGGCAGAGCCCCGCCCTCGCACGCCGCAGCTCCTCCGCGCTCACTGCGGCTGCTGCTGCCGCTGCGCCCTCGCGTCCGCTCGCTCTCGCGCACAGGCAGGAGAAGAAGGAGGAAGATGGTGGAGACGGGAGGGGAGGCGCGCCCCCCCCCTTTTAACGCCGCGCGGAGAGGAGAGAGAAGGCGGTCGCAGCCGCCTGCAGCCGCAGAGAAAGAGGGCAGAACGCAGGTCTGCGCGCACAGGCGCGCAGACGAATATCCCGTGCGAGCATAACTGTTCGCCAGACGTCTGTAAACTATCCCGGACGTCTGGTCAGACGTCTGGATGTGATCCCAGACGTCTCGACAGACGTCTGGGCCACCTCCCAGACGTCTTAAAAGGCGTCTGGGGCACGCGCTCGTTACAATATAACAAACTCAAAGGAAGTTTCGTCCCCGAAACTTGCGCCAACTAGGGTGCGGGAAAAAGATGTCCAAATAACCATAACAAACTCAAAGAGGACCGAAGCCGGTCCGAAAAGACGTACCCGCGAAAAGCTCCGGGTACCGCTCCCGCATTGCCGCCTCAGGCTCCCAGGTAGCCTCCTCGTACCGCTGGCTCCTCCACAAAACCTTTACCAGGGGTACTTGCTTTCGTCTCAACCTGCGGACGGCTCGGTCTAGGATCTGCACTGGCCGCTCGGGGTAGGTCAGGTCGTCGCTCACCTCGACGCTCTCGTGACTCAGTACGTGGCTGGGATCGGCTACGTACTTCCTGAGGTTGGACACGTGGAACACGTCGTGCACACCAGAAAGCTGCGGGGGAAGGGCAAGTCTGTAAGCAACGGGTCCAACCCGCTCCAGGACCTCAAAGGGCCCCACGAACCTCGGCGCGAGCTTCCCTCTCACCCCAAACCGCTGTAAGCCCTTCATGGGCGAAACACGAAGAAAGACGTGGTCCCCAACCTCGAACTGCACCTCTCTGCGTCTGCGATCTGCGTAGCTCTTCTGTCTGCTCCTGACAGTGCGGAGTCGTCTGTGGATCTGCTCAACTACCTCCTGACTCTGCCGGATCAACCTGGGGCCAACCTCCCACTTGGTCCCCACCTCAACCCAACTCAAGGGTGCCGTGCATTTCCGTCCGTACAGAGCCTCGTAGGGAGCCATGCCGATGCTCGAGTGATAACTGTTGTTGTATGCAAACTCTGCCAGGGGCAGGTGCTCCTCCCAAGAGCCCCTCCAGTCTAGTACACAGGCACGCAAAAGATCCTCAAGTGTCTGTATCGTGCGTTCCGACTGTCCGTCCGTCTGGGGGTGGTAAGCCGTGCTAAACCTCAACCTCGTCCCCAAAGCCTGCTGAAACTCAGCCCAAAACTGGGACGTAAAGCGGGTATCCCGGTCGGATACGATCTCCCGCGGAACTCCGTGTAGTCGCACCACATCACGGATATACCTCTCTGCCAACTGTGTTGGTCCCAAAGTGACTCGGATCGGCAAGAATCGTGCCGTCTTCGTCAATCTATCCACTATTACCCAGACTGCGTCGTGTCCTCGCTGGGTAACAGGTAAGCCCACCACCAAGTCCATGGTGATGCTCTCCCACTTCCACTCTGGCACTGGAAGCGGCTGAAGCGGCCCTGCAGGCCTCTGATGCTCGGCTTTCACCTGCTGGCACACTAAGCACTGCTGCACGAACTCACCCACATCCCGCTTCATCCCTCTCCACCAGAACTCGCGTCTCAAGTCATGGTACATTTTCGTGTTTCCGGGATGTATGGTGAATCTGGAACCGTGTGCCTCAGTCAGGAGCTCTCTCAACAGCTCCTCGTCTCTGGGGACGCACAGTCGTCCCCTCAAGCGTAACACCTGGTCTGTGAAAGAGAAGTCCCCTGGGTCCCCTGACAGTACTCTGTCGCGCAAAGACTGCAAGTACGGATCGGCCATCTGTCCCGTGATGATGCGGTCTATCAACTCTGGTCTGGTCTGCCGTGTCACCGTCACTGCCCCACAGTACCCTCGTAACTCTAGAGGTCGCCAACTGCCCACCTCCTCCAAAAGGCTCCAACTCTGTAACTGTAGACTGGCCAAGCGTGCGGGCGCCTTACGGCTCAAGGCGTCAGCCACCACATTGGCCTTTCCCGGGTGGTAGGAGATGCTGCAGTTGTAGTCCTTCAGGAGCTCCAACCAACGTCTCTGTCTCATGTTGAGCTCCTTCTGGTCAAAAAGATATCTGAGGCTCTTGTGATCTGTAAAAATCTCGAAGGTCTCACCGTACAAGTAGTGCCTCCATGTCTTCAGCGCGAAGACAACAGCTGCCAACTCTAGATCGTGGGTAGGGTAGGTATGCTCATGGGGCTTCAGTTGCCGCGAAGCGTAAGCGACCACGTGACCCCTCTGCATGAGCACACCTCCTAACCCCTGCAAGGAAGCGTCCGTGTACACAACGAACCCGCCACTACTGTCAGGGATGGTGAGCACGGGAGTCGAGGTCAACCTCTCCTTCAGCTCCAGAAAACACGCCTCACAGGCGTCTGTCCAAGCGAAAGGCACATCCTTCCGAGTCAACTGTGTCATAGGACGTGCAATCTGCGAAAACCCTCTGATGAACCGTCTGTAGTAACCTGCCAGTCCCAGGAAACTGCGAATCTCAGTGACTGAACGCGGTCTCTCCCACCTGAGCACTGCCTCGACCTTGGCGGGATCCACCGCCAGGCCGTCTCCAGAGATCACATGACCCAAAAAGGTCACCTCCCTCAACCAGAACTCGCACTTGCTGTATTTGGCGTACAGCCTGCGTCGTCTCAGAGTGTCCAGGACCATCCGCAAGTGCTGTCCGTGCTGCGTCCGATCTCTAGAATAGATGAGTACATCATCTATGAAAACCACCACAAACTGGTCCAAGTACGGTCTGAACACCCGGTTCATCAGGTCCATGAAAGCAGCGGGGGCATTGGTCAGCCCAAATGGCATGACCAAAAACTCGTAGTGTCCGTAGCGGGTGCGGAAAGCTGTCTTGGAGACGTCGGTCTCCCTGATCCTCAACTGGTGGTATCCAGACCTCAAGTCGATCTTGGAAAACACCGTGGCACCCCGCAACTGGTCAAACAAATCGTCAATCCTCGGCAGCGGATATCTGTTCTTGATGGTGACCCTATTCAGCTGTCGGTAGTCCACACAAAGGCGTAGGGTCCCATCCTTCTTCTTCACAAACAGTACCGGGGCTCCCCAGGGAGACGCACTGGGCCTCACGAAACCCTTCTCCAAAAGGTCCTGCAACTGAGACTTGAGCTCTCGCAGCTCAAGCGGTGCTATTCTGTAAGGCGCGGTGGAGATGGGGCTGGTCCCTGGTACTAGTGAGATCTCAAACTCGATCTCACGCTCGGGCGATAGTCCTGGTAACTCGTCTGGAAACACGTCGGGGTACTCTCTGACCACCGGGATGCTCTGGAAGTCTGCCACGGGGCTGTGCTCTGCCACCACACAAGCTAAGAAGCCCTCACACCCCTGGCTCAAAAGTCTCGCCGCCCGAAGTGCCGAAATGCACCTGAAACCTCCGTCCACTGGCTGCCCGTGAAACTCGAAGGAAGGCAACTCCGGAATGGAGAAGACAATCTTCCTCTCAAAGCAGTCTACCAAGGCGTGGTAAGCGGACAGCCAATCCATCCCCAGAATCACCCCAAAGTCCTCCATCTGTATCATAATCAGGTCAGCTGGCAGGCTGTGTCCCCCGATGCTGACCCCGCAACCCGTGTACACCTCCTCAGCTACAAACAGCTGACCACTCGGACCTCTGATTACGAACGGATTCTTTAACAATGTATAATCCTTGTCCAAACTAACTGCGAAACTGTCTGCGACAAACGAGTGCGTAGCGCCGGAATCGAAAAGCGTGTAAACGAGTCTGCCAGAAACTGAAACCATACCTGCTACCACGGATCCCGAAGCTCTGGCGTCCCTGTGTGTTAGGGCGTTGATACACCCCTCAGCTCTAGGTGCGGACGAAGCAGCCACACTCTGCGTCGGACGGGTAGGTGCTGGCTGGTACCCTCCTCGCGACTGCGGTCCTCCTCCTCGCGCCTGGAAACCGTGGCCTCCTGCGCGCCCTCCAGTGCTCTGCGCGGGAAGTATCTGCTGACCTCCTGCCCTAGATGGGCAGTCCCTCCTGACGTGGCCCGGCTGGCCACACTGGTAGCAGAGGGGAACGCGACTCCCGCCCTCAGTGAGTCCCTGCTGTCGGCTAGGCGGGGGTCCGGTGCTGGCTACTGGCCCCTGTCGAGGGCCCCCAAAGGCGTAGGGTCCCATCCTTCTTCTTCACAAACAGTACCGGGGCTCCCCAGGGAGACGCACTGGGCCTCACGAAACCCTTCTCCAAAAGGTCCTGCAACTGAGACTTGAGCTCTCGCAGCTCAAGCGGTGCTATTCTGTAAGGCGCGGTGGAGATGGGGCTGGTCCCTGGTACTAGTGAGATCTCAAACTCGATCTCACGCTCGGGCGGTAGTCCTGGTAACTCGTCTGGAAACACGTCGGGGTACTCTCTGACCATCGGGATGCTCTGGAAGTCTGCCACGGGGCTGTGCTCTGCCACCACACAAGCTAAGAAGCCCTCACACCCCTGGCTCAAAAGTCTCGCCGCCCGAAGTGCCGAAATGCACCTGAAACCTCCGTCCACTGGCTGCCCGTGAAACTCGAAGGAAGGCAACTCCGGAATGGAGAAGACAATCTTCCTCTCAAAGCAGTCTACCAAGGCGTGGTAAGCGGACAGCCAATCCATCCCCAGAATCACCCCAAAGTCCTCCATCTGTATCATAATCAGGTCAGCTGGCAGGTTGTGTCCCCCGATGCTGACCCCGCAACCCGTGTACACCTCCTCAGCTACAAACAGCTGACCACTCGGACCTCTGATTACGAACGGATTCTTTAACAATGTATAATCCTTGTCCAAACTAACTGCGAAACTGTCTGCGACAAACGAGTGCGTAGCGCCGGAATCGAAAAGCGTGTAAACGAGTCTGCCAGAAACTGAAACCATACCTGCTACCACGGATCCCGAAGCTCTGGCGTCCCTGTGTGTTAGGGCGTTGATACGCCCCTCAGCTCTAGGTGCGGACGAAGCAGCCACACTCTGCGTCGGACGGGTAGGTGCTGGCTGGTACCCTCCTCGCGACTGCGGTCCTCCTCCTCGCGCCTGGAAACCGTGGCCTCCTGCGCGCCCTCCAGTGCTCTGCGCGGGAAGTATCTGCTGACCTCCTGCCCTAGATGGGCAGTCCCTCCTGACGTGGCCCGGCTGGCCACACTGGTAGCAGAGGGGAACGCGACTCCCGCCCTCAGTGAGTCCCTGCTGTCGGCTAGGCGGGGGTCCGGTGCTGGCGACTGGCCCCTGTCGAGGGCCCCCAAAGGCCACTGATGGCCCTGCACAACGTGACGGCTCTCCTGCGGACGCCACGTGTCTCCGTTCTCGCCGGCCCTGTGAGAAGTCTGGCTGAAAGGGCCTCTTCCGCCCGCCGTCGGTCTCTCGCGCGGACGGGTTGGTCTCCTCGTAAGTCATAGCTGCCTCTACCACCCTCGAAAACGTCGGCAGCTTCAGGGGTTTGACATACCCCCGGATCGCAGGCCGGAGCCCCTCGGTGAACCTCCAAAGGCGCTCCTCCTCAGTGGCCACCGCTGTCGCTGCAAAGCGGGACAGCTCCAAGAAACGCGTGCGGTACGCGCTCACGGTCATCGTCTCTTGGCGGAGAGTGTGGAACTCCCGCCTCCTCTGGTCCTGCCACGTCTGGGGAAAGTACTGCTCGCAGAAGAGGGTGACGAACTGGTCCCACGTCGGCTCGTCCCTCTCCTGTCCCCGGACCGCCCTCCACCACCGGTGTGCCGCACTCTCCAGCTGGTACGTGGCAAAGGCCACGCGGCACTCCACCGGGGGGCGAAGGGTGTCGAAGATCTTCTCTAGCTGCTCAAGCCAGTCCTCTGCCTCGGTCGGGTCCTCATCCCCCTTGAAGGAGGGGGGCTTCAGCTTCCGGAACTGTCCGAAAAGCTCGAAGTGGTGCTGTAGGGGAGGTGCTGGCGCACCTCCAGGCGAAGGTGCCTCGTGAACAGAAGTGTCGGAGGAAGGTGGGGGCGGCAGGGGCCCATCCCCTCCCTCGTGTCCAGCACCGCGTCCGTCGCGTGGTCCCACAGAGGACTCCCCCTCTGCAACCCCAGGAGGAGGTGCTCGGGGCGGTGGGTGGAGCTCCTCTCGTACAATATCCCGTATCAGTCTGGCGAGGTCCTGGGCCTGGATGCCAGGGAGTGGTGGCTGGTCCACCGAGACGTCAACGACAGCACGTCCACCTCGCCGACCTCGCCCTCGGCCGCGCCCGCGGCCAGTCTCGCCAGTCCCACGACGAGGCATCTCCTGCAAGGAGACACGAAACAAAACGGAAACGTCAAAACAGACGGTACCTAACAACACTTCTAAGAGCTCATATCAAGAGATATGTTGTGGTGGCTACTCTAGCTATAAACATGTGAATTGGTTATTTTCCAGTCAGTTGATTCACTTCTCGGGACGACCTTGCTCTGATACCATCTTGTAACGACCCGGTTCCCGAGTCCCTACGAGACACGAGAACCGGACCGACTCGACTAATCCCAAGACCCAGTCGTCCAACGAGGAAGTAACCAAAAGACAGTAAAATAAACCACATTCAGCATGAATATAACTAACAGTAAGAAAGTACAGCAGTAAGGAAAGAAACTACTACAGTAGGCACCACCACAACAGTAAAACAACATTTATCATATAACAAAAACTGCGGGTAAAGAAGGTACAGCGGAAACAAAACTACTCACTAGAACAGAAACAAAAAGGGGTACAAAGCTGGGGTAACTCTACTGGACCCTACTCGGCCCAGCGTCCTCTGCAGCCGCCGACCCTGGCTGCTCAACACCTGGTCCTGAAAAAGGTAACGAGTGTAACACGTCAGCAAAACGCTGAGTAGAGTGGCAAACTAACTATAGGCAACAGTAGAGTGTACAGTAGCTATTATGTTCTATTACTTCCTTTATTTACATCTTTCAATTTTTCTCACTATTTCATTTATCTCTCAGATCCTTTACTTGATCTCGAATGTCCTCGTGGGACGATCTTGATTGCAGTCTTTTCCAAAAGTAGAAGTAGCACGTGATGCTCTCCTGGCCGGGAGAGTCCCCCGTGGTGATCCTACCCTCAGTCAACCACCCCAAGGTCACTGACAGACGTAACGGTGACTACGGCACGCGCGATAAACGCACAGGTAGCTAGCCCGCACTGGCACGCGGTCAGTCGTTTCCGTTAACGGGTGCGCCCAAAGCACAGCACGGAACCAGGGCAGAGCCCTCTCAGTAACAGGGGTCCAACCCCTCCACAGTAACCAAACCGGGGCCTTGCCCCTCCACAGTCCGCTCACCCTCGCCTGACTACCCTGGTTTGCCCTAGTGGGCCTAACAAGTCGGTGAAGGAGGCTAGCAGAACCCCAGGGCCCGTGGGGTAGCTAGTACTCTCCTAACACTACTAGCTCTCCTCGGTACTACGTACACGAGGGCCAGCAAGTCGGTACAGAGCGGCCAATCCTAACCCCGGGTCCCTGGGGCGGCTGGCCCCACTCTGCACTAAACAGGTACAGGTACTTCCCTTGGTATTGCGTACCCAAGAGACAGTACAAACTACATCTCAGTTCCATTCCTTTTTCTTTCCAGGAGTTCCACTCCTAACTCCCCGTAGGGTTCCAGCTCTTTATTTCAGAACATCATATGTTTCACTTTCCAGATTCACGTGCTCAAATTCCATGATCTCAAACATGTTTCTTTATTCATAACAGGCAGCTGTTAATTAAATTTACAGGCAGCTTTATATATTCCTTTCCATTTTTCCAAGACTGCAGTAATATACATTCCACTAGTTTTTCCATCCTAGGATTCATGCCATATCCTAGGATCTATCATACAATCTAGTTTTCCGGCCCTAGGATTCATGCAACACCTAGGAGCTATCATTCCATATATTTCTCATTCCTAGGATTCATGCAAGCCCTGGGTTCTAGTTATGGTTCCATACTTTAATAGATTTTATTAATACTTAAAACCACTCTACCAGGTACAACGGGAGTAATGGGGGCGTGATCGGGAATCCCGCGCGCCTCCGCGACTCTCAAGACTGCAACCGAATGAGGTCCTATCACAAGGATCAAACACAAGGAGTGTCTCAAAACAGTGTATAGCTACTGTAGGCGGGTAGAGGAATTAATTCTGAAACGAACGCAACTCGAATCACGGAAAACGGAGCCCAAACGGGCCCTAAACGGGTCGAGAAAGATGATACTGTGCAAAATCAGACGTCTGGAACTCCCTCCAGACGTCTTAAACGGTGGATCAGAGAATTACCTGCTCAGCGTGGTTTCCCAGACGTCCAGAAGTCTGCAGGGACGTCTTTCCTAGATCCCAGACGTCCGATGGTCACTTTGGACGTCTGGAGGTCACTCCCGCCGTCTGGTACAACTTCCAGACGTCTGATTCGCAAAGGATGACGAATCAGAAAACCTGCGCACAGCCAACCCCCTTCCTCAGTGCGGTCAGTCGACAAAAAGGAAGAAGAAAGCGGAAACTCACCTTTCAGACGTCTGTGTGATCTCACAGACGTCGACCTTGCCGTCTGGATATCAATCCAGACGTCTGATTCTGGAAATTTTTCCAGAATCAGAGCCCTGCTCGGCCTCCGCTCGCGACGCCGCCCGCGTCGCACCTCGCGCGTACGCTGCTCCGCCCGCAGCAGGTCCCTCTCCGCGACGCTCTGCGCCCCCTGCGCCCTCCGCCGGCCGGCCAAGCCGCTCCTGGCGAGCTCGCCCTCACGGCAGAGCCCCGCCCTCGCACGCCGCAGCTCCTCCGCGCTCACTGCGGCTGCTGCTGCCGCTGCGCCCTCGCGTCCGCTCGCTCTCGCGCACAGGCAGGAGAAGAAGGAGGAAGATGGTGGAGACGGGAGGGGAGGCGCGCCCCCCCCTTTTAACGCCGCGCGGAGAGGAGAGAGAAGGCGGTCGCAGCCGCCTGCAGCCGCAGAGAAAGAGGGCAGAACGCAGGTCTGCGCGCACAGGCGCGCAGACGAATATCCCGTGCGAGCATAACTGTTCGCCAGACGTCTGTAAACTATCCCGGACGTCTGGTCAGACGTCTGGATGTGATCCCAGACGTCTCGACAGACGTCTGGGCCACCTCCCAGACGTCTTAAAAGGCGTCTGGGGCACGCGCTCGTTACAATATAACAAACTCAAAGGAAGTTTCGTCCCCGAAACTTGCGCCAACTAGGGTGCGGGAAAAAGATGTCCAAATAACCATAACAAACTCAAAGAGGACCGAAGCCGGTCCGAAAAGACGTACCCGCGAAAAGCTCCGGGTACCGCTCCCGCATTGCCGCCTCAGGCTCCCAGGTAGCCTCCTCGTACCGCTGGCTCCTCCACAAAACCTTTACCAGGGGTACTTGCTTTCGTCTCAACCTGCGGACGGCTCGGTCTAGGATCTGCACTGGCCGCTCGGGGTAGGTCAGGTCGTCGCTCACCTCGACACTCTCGTGACTCAGTACGTGGCTGGGATCGGCTACGTACTTCCTGAGGTTGGACACGTGGAACACGTCGTGCACACCAGAAAGCTGCGGGGGAAGGGCAAGTCTGTAAGCAACGGGTCCAACCCGCTCCAGGACCTCAAAGGGCCCCACGAACCTCGGCGCGAGCTTCCCTCTCACCCCAAACCGCTGTAAGCCCTTCATGGGCGAAACACGAAGAAAGACGTGGTCCCCAACCTCGAACTGCACCTCTCTGCGTCTGCGATCTGCGTAGCTCTTCTGTCTGCTCCTGACAGTGCGGAGTCGTCTGTGGATCTGCTCAACTACCTCCTGACTCTGCCGGATCAACCTGGGGCCAACCTCCCACTTGGTCCCCACCTCAACCCAACTCAAGGGTGCCGTGCATTTCCGTCCGTACAGAGCCTCGTAGGGAGCCATGCCGATGCTCGAGTGATAACTGTTGTTGTATGCAAACTCTGCCAGGGGCAGGTGCTCCTCCCAAGAGCCCCTCCAGTCTAGTACACAGGCACGCAAAAGATCCTCAAGTGTCTGTATCGTGCGTTCCGACTGTCCGTCCGTCTGGGGGTGGTAAGCCGTGCTAAACCTCAACCTCGTCCCCAAAGCCTGCTGAAACTCAGCCCAAAACTGGGACGTAAAGCGGGTATCCCGGTCGGATACGATCTCCCGCGGAACTCCGTGTAGTCGCACCACATCACGGATATACCTCTCTGCCAACTGTGTTGGTCCCAAAGTGACTCGGATCGGCAAGAATCGTGCCGTCTTCGTCAATCTATCCACTATTACCCAGACTGCGTCGTGTCCTCGCTGGGTAACAGGTAAGCCCACCACCAAGTCCATGGTGATGCTCTCCCACTTCCACTCTGGCACTGGAAGCGGCTGAAGCGGCCCTGCAGGCCTCTGATGCTCGGCTTTCACCTGCTGGCACACTAAGCACTGCTGCACGAACTCACCCACATCCCGCTTCATCCCTCTCCACCAGAACTCGCGTCTCAAGTCATGGTACATTTTCGTGTTTCCGGGATGTATGGTGAATCTGGAACCGTGTGCCTCAGTCAGGAGCTCTCTCAACAGCTCCTCGTCTCTGGGGACGCACAGTCGTCCCCTCAAGCGTAACACCTGGTCTGTGAAAGAGAAGTCCCCTGGGTCCCCTGACAGTACTCTGTCGCGCAAAGACTGCAAGTACGGATCGGCCATCTGTCCCGTGATGATGCGGTCTATCAACTCTGGTCTGGTCTGCCGTGTCACCGTCACTGCCCCACAGTACCCTCGTAACTCTAGAGGTCGCCAACTGCCCACCTCCTCCAAAAGGCTCCAACTCTGTAACTGTAGACTGGCCAAGCGTGCGGGCGCCTTACGGCTCAAGGCGTCAGCCACCACATTGGCCTTTCCCGGGTGGTAGGAGATGCTGCAGTTGTAGTCCTTCAGGAGCTCCAACCAACGTCTCTGTCTCATGTTGAGCTCCTTCTGGTCAAAAAGATATCTGAGGCTCTTGTGATCTGTAAAAATCTCGAAGGTCTCACCGTACAAGTAGTGCCTCCATGTCTTCAGCGCGAAGACAACAGCTGCCAACTCTAGATCGTGGGTAGGGTAGGTATGCTCATGGGGCTTCAGTTGCCGCGAAGCGTAAGCGACCACGTGACCCCTCTGCATGAGCACACCTCCTAACCCCTGCAAGGAAGCGTCCGTGTACACAACGAACCCGCCACTACTGTCAGGGATGGTGAGCACGGGAGCCGAGGTCAACCTCTCCTTCAGCTCCAGAAAACACGCCTCACAGGCGTCTGTCCAAGCGAAAGGCACATCCTTCCGAGTCAACTGTGTCATAGGACGTGCAATCTGCGAAAACCCTCTGATGAACCGTCTGTAGTAACCTGCCAGTCCCAGGAAACTGCGAATCTCAGTGACTGAACGCGGTCTCTCCCACCTGAGCACTGCCTCGACCTTGGCGGGATCCACCGCCAGGCCGTCTCCAGAGATCACATGACCCAAAAAGGTCACCTCCCTCAACCAGAACTCGCACTTGCTGTATTTGGCGTACAGCCTGCGTCGTCTCAGAGTGTCCAGGACCATCCGCAAGTGCTGTCCGTGCTGCGTCCGATCTCTAGAATAGATGAGTACATCATCTATGAAAACCACCACAAACTGGTCCAAGTACGGTCTGAACACCCGGTTCATCAGGTCCATGAAAGCAGCGGGGGCATTGGTCAGCCCAAATGGCATGACCAAAAACTCGTAGTGTCCGTAGCGGGTGCGGAAAGCTGTCTTGGAGACGTCGGTCTCCCTGATCCTCAACTGGTGGTATCCAGACCTCAAGTCGATCTTGGAAAACACCGTGGCACCCCGCAACTGGTCAAACAAATCGTCAATCCTCGGCAGCGGATATCTGTTCTTGATGGTGACCCTATTCAGCTGTCGGTAGTCCACACAAAGGCGTAGGGTCCCATCCTTCTTCTTCACAAACAGTACCGGGGCTCCCCAGGGAGACGCACTGGGCCTCACGAAACCCTTCTCCAAAAGGTCCTGCAACTGAGACTTGAGCTCTCGCAGCTCAAGCGGTGCTATTCTGTAAGGCGCGGTGGAGATGGGGCTGGTCCCTGGTACTAGTGAGATCTCAAACTCGATCTCACGCTCGGGCGGTAGTCCTGGTAACTCGTCTGGAAACACGTCGGGGTACTCTCTGACCACCGGGATGCTCTGGAAGTCTGCCACGGGGCTGTGCTCTGCCACCACACAAGCTAAGAAGCCCTCACACCCCTGGCTCAAAAGTCTCGCCGCCCGAAGTGCCGAAATGCACCTGAAACCTCCGTCCACTGGCTGCCCGTGAAACTCGAAGGAAGGCAACTCCGGAATGGAGAAGACAATCTTCCTCTCAAAGCAGTCTACCAAGGCGTGGTAAGCGGACAGCCAATCCATCCCCAGAATCACCCCAAAGTCCTCCATCTGTATCATAATCAGGTCAGCTGGCAGGCTGTGTCCCCCGATGCTGACCCCGCAACCCGTGTACACCTCCTCAGCTACAAACAGCTGACCACTCGGACCTCTGATTACGAACGGATTCTTTAACAATGTATAATCCTTGTCCAAACTAACTGCGAAACTGTCTGCGACAAACGAGTGCGTAGCGCCGGAATCGAAAAGCGTGTAAACGAGTCTGCCAGAAACTGAAACCATACCTGCTACCACGGATCCCGAAGCTCTGGCGTCCCTGTGTGTTAGGGCGTTGATACGCCCCTCAGCTCTAGGTGCGGACGAAGCAGCCACACTCTGCGTCGGACGGGTAGGTGCTGGCTGGTACCCTCCTCGCGACTGCGGTCCTCCTCCTCGCGCCTGGAAACCGTGGCCTCCTGCGCGCCCTCCAGTGCTCTGCGCGGGAAGTATCTGCTGACCTCCTGCCCTAGATGGGCAGTCCCTCCTGACGTGGCCCGGCTGGCCACACTGGTAGCAGAGGGGAACGCGACTCCCGCCCTCAGTGAGTCCCTGCTGTCGGCTAGGCGGGGGTCCGGTGCTGGCGACTGGCCCCTGTCGAGGGCCCCCAAAGGCCACTGATGGCCCTGCACAACGTGACGGCTCTCCTGCGGACGCCACGTGTCTCCGTTCTCGCCGGCCCTGTGAGAAGTCTGGCTGAAAGGGCCTCTTCCGCCCGCCGTCGGTCTCTCGCGCGGACGGGTTGGTCTCCTCGTAAGTCATAGCTGCCTCTACCACCCTCGAAAACGTCGGCAGCTTCAGGGGTTTGACATACCCCCGGATCGCAGGCCGGAGCCCCTCGGTGAACCTCCAAAGGCGCTCCTCCTCAGTGGCCACCGCTGTCGCTGCAAAGCGGGACAGCTCCAAGAAACGCGTGCGGTACGCGCTCACGGTCATCGTCTCTTGGCGGAGAGTGTGGAACTCCCGCCTCCTCTGGTCCTGCCACGTCTGGGGAAAGTACTGCTCGCAGAAGAGGGTGACGAACTGGTCCCACGTCGGCTCGTCCCTCTCCTGTCCCCGGACCGCCCTCCACCACCGGTGTGCCGCACTCTCCAGCTGGTACGTGGCAAAGGCCACGCGGCACTCCACCGGGGGGCGAAGGGTGTCGAAGATCTTCTCTAGCTGCTCAAGCCAGTCCTCTGCCTCGGTCGGGTCCTCATCCCCCTTGAAGGAGGGGGGCTTCAGCTTCCGGAACTGTCCGAAAAGCTCGAAGTGGTGCTGTAGGGGAGGTGCTGGCGCACCTCCAGGCGAAGGTGCCTCGTGAACAGAAGTGTCGGAGGAAGGTGGGGGCGGCAGGGGCCCATCCCCTCCCTCGTGTCCAGCGCCGCGTCCGTCGCGTGGTCCCACAGAGGACTCCCCCTCTGCAACCCCAGGAGGAGGTGCTCGGGGCGGTGGGTGGAGCTCCTCTCGTACAATATCCCGTATCAGTCTGGCGAGGTCCTGGGCCTGGATGCCAGGGAGTGGTGGCTGGTCCACCGAGACGTCAACGACAGCACGTCCACCTCGCCGACCTCGCCCTCGGCCGCGCCCGCGGCCAGTCTCGCCAGTCCCACGACGAGGCATCTCCTGCAAGGAGACACGAAACAAAACGGAAACGTCAAAACAGACGGTACCTAACAACACTTCTAAGAGCTCATATCAAGAGATATGTTGTGGTGGCTACTCTAGCTATAAACATGTGAATTGGTTATTTTCCAGTCAGTTGATTCACTTCTCGGGACGACCTTGCTCTGATACCATCTTGTAACGACCCGGTTCCCGAGTCCCTACGAGACACGAGAACCGGACCGACTCGACTAATCCCAAGACCCAGTCGTCCAACGAGGAAGTAACCAAAAGACAGTAAAATAAACCACATTCAGCATGAATATAACTAACAGTAAGAAAGTACAGCAGTAAGGAAAGAAACTACTACAGTAGGCACCACCACAACAGTAAAACAACATTTATCATATAACAAAAACTGCGGGTAAAGAAGGTACAGCGGAAACAAAACTACTCACTAGAACAGAAACAAAAAGGGGTACAAAGCTGGGGTAACTCTACTGGACCCTACTCGGCCCAGCGTCCTCTGCAGCCGCCGACCCTGGCTGCTCAACACCTGGTCCTGAAAAAGGTAACGAGTGTAACACGTCAGCAAAACGCTGAGTAGAGTGGCAAACTAACTATAGGCAACAGTAGAGTGTACAGTAGCTATTATGTTCTATTACTTCCTTTATTTACATCTTTCAATTTTTCTCACTATTTCATTTATCTCTCAGATCCTTTACTTGATCTCGAATGTCCTCGTGGGACGATCTTGATTGCAGTCTTTTCCAAAAGTAGAAGTAGCACGTGATGCTCTCCTGGCCGGGAGAGTCCCCCGTGGTGATCCTACCCTCAGTCAACCACCCCAAGGTCACTGACAGACGTAACGGTGACTACGGCACGCGCGATAAACGCACAGGTAGCTAGCCCGCACTGGCACGCGGTCAGTCGTTTCCGTTAACGGGTGCGCCCAAAGCACAGCACGGAACCAGGGCAGAGCCCTCTCAGTAACAGGGGTCCAACCCCTCCACAGTAACCAAACCGGGGCCTTGCCCCTCCACAGTCCGCTCACCCTCGCCTGACTACCCTGGTTTGCCCTAGTGGGCCTAACAAGTCGGTGAAGGAGGCTAGCAGAACCCCAGGGCCCGTGGGGTAGCTAGTACTCTCCTAACACTACTAGCTCTCCTCGGTACTACGTACACGAGGGCCAGCAAGTCGGTACAGAGCGGCCAATCCTAACCCCGGGTCCCTGGGGCGGCTGGCCCCACTCTGCACTAAACAGGTACAGGTACTTCCCTTGGTATTGCGTACCCAAGAGACAGTACAAACTACATCTCAGTTCCATTCCTTTTTCTTTCCAGGAGTTCCACTCCTAACTCCCCGTAGGGTTCCAGCTCTTTATTTCAGAACATCATATGTTTCACTTTCCAGATTCACGTGCTCAAATTCCATGATCTCAAACATGTTTCTTTATTCATAACAGGCAGCTGTTAATTAAATTTACAGGCAGCTTTATATATTCCTTTCCATTTTTCCAAGACTGCAGTAATATACATTCCACTAGTTTTTCCATCCTAGGATTCATGCCATATCCTAGGATCTATCATACAATCTAGTTTTCCGGCCCTAGGATTCATGCAACACCTAGGAGCTATCATTCCATATATTTCTCATTCCTAGGATTCATGCAAGCCCTGGGTTCTAGTTATGGTTCCATACTTTAATAGATTTTATTAATACTTAAAACCACTCTACCAGGTACAACGGGAGTAATGGGGGCGTGATCGGGAATCCCGCGCGCCTCCGCGACTCTCAAGACTGCAACCGAATGAGGTCCTATCACAAGGATCAAACACAAGGAGTGTCTCAAAACAGTGTATAGCTACTGTAGGCGGGTAGAGGAATTAATTCTGAAACGAACGCAACTCGAATCACGGAAAACGGAGCCCAAACGGGCCCTAAACGGGTCGAGAAAGATGATACTGTGCAAAATCAGACGTCTGGAACTCCCTCCAGACGTCTTAAACGGTGGATCAGAGAATTACCTGCTCAGCGTGGTTTCCCAGACGTCCAGAAGTCTGCAGGGACGTCTTTCCTAGATCCCAGACGTCCGATGGTCACTTTGGACGTCTGGAGGTCACTCCCGCCGTCTGGTACAACTTCCAGACGTCTGATTCGCAAAGGATGACGAATCAGAAAACCTGCGCACAGCCAACCCCCTTCCTCAGTGCGGTCAGTCGACAAAAAGGAAGAAGAAAGCGGAAACTCACCTTTCAGACGTCTGTGTGATCTCACAGACGTCGACCTTGCCGTCTGGATATCAATCCAGACGTCTGATTCTGGAAATTTTTCCAGAATCAGAGCCCTGCTCGGCCTCCGCTCGCGACGCCGCCCGCGTCGCACCTCGCGCGTACGCTGCTCCGCCCGCAGCAGGTCCCTCTCCGCGACGCTCTGCGCCCCCTGCGCCCTCCGCCGGCCGGCCAAGCCGCTCCTGGCGAGCTCGCCCTCACGGCAGAGCCCCGCCCTCGCACGCCGCAGCTCCTCCGCGCTCACTGCGGCTGCTGCTGCCGCTGCGCCCTCGCGTCCGCTCGCTCTCGCGCACAGGCAGGAGAAGAAGGAGGAAGATGGTGGAGACGGGAGGGGAGGCGCGCCCCCCCCTTTTAACGCCGCGCGGAGAGGAGAGAGAAGGCGGTCGCAGCCGCCTGCAGCCGCAGAGAAAGAGGGCAGAACGCAGGTCTGCGCGCACAGGCGCGCAGACGAATATCCCGTGCGAGCATAACTGTTCGCCAGACGTCTGTAAACTATCCCGGACGTCTGGTCAGACGTCTGGATGTGATCCCAGACGTCTCGACAGACGTCTGGGCCACCTCCCAGACGTCTTAAAAGGCGTCTGGGGCACGCGCTCGTTACAATATAACAAACTCAAAGGAAGTTTCGTCCCCGAAACTTGCGCCAACTAGGGTGCGGGAAAAAGATGTCCAAATAACCATAACAAACTCAAAGAGGACCGAAGCCGGTCCGAAAAGACGTACCCGCGAAAAGCTCCGGGTACCGCTCCCGCATTGCCGCCTCAGGCTCCCAGGTAGCCTCCTCGTACCGCTGGCTCCTCCACAAAACCTTTACCAGGGGTACTTGCTTTCGTCTCAACCTGCGGACGGCTCGGTCTAGGATCTGCACTGGCCGCTCGGGGTAGGTCAGGTCGTCGCTCACCTCGACACTCTCGTGACTCAGTACGTGGCTGGGATCGGCTACGTACTTCCTGAGGTTGGACACGTGGAACACGTCGTGCACACCAGAAAGCTGCGGGGGAAGGGCAAGTCTGTAAGCAACGGGTCCAACCCGCTCCAGGACCTCAAAGGGCCCCACGAACCTCGGCGCGAGCTTCCCTCTCACCCCAAACCGCTGTAAGCCCTTCATGGGCGAAACACGAAGAAAGACGTGGTCCCCAACCTCGAACTGCACCTCTCTGCGTCTGCGATCTGCGTAGCTCTTCTGTCTGCTCCTGACAGTGCGGAGTCGTCTGTGGATCTGCTCAACTACCTCCTGACTCTGCCGGATCAACCTGGGGCCAACCTCCCACTTGGTCCCCACCTCAACCCAACTCAAGGGTGCCGTGCATTTCCGTCCGTACAGAGCCTCGTAGGGAGCCATGCCGATGCTCGAGTGATAACTGTTGTTGTATGCAAACTCTGCCAGGGGCAGGTGCTCCTCCCAAGAGCCCCTCCAGTCTAGTACACAGGCACGCAAAAGATCCTCAAGTGTCTGTATCGTGCGTTCCGACTGTCCGTCCGTCTGGGGGTGGTAAGCCGTGCTAAACCTCAACCTCGTCCCCAAAGCCTGCTGAAACTCAGCCCAAAACTGGGACGTAAAGCGGGTATCCCGGTCGGATACGATCTCCCGCGGAACTCCGTGTAGTCGCACCACATCACGGATATACCTCTCTGCCAACTGTGTTGGTCCCAAAGTGACTCGGATCGGCAAGAATCGTGCCGTCTTCGTCAATCTATCCACTATTACCCAGACTGCGTCGTGTCCTCGCTGGGTAACAGGTAAGCCCACCACCAAGTCCATGGTGATGCTCTCCCACTTCCACTCTGGCACTGGAAGCGGCTGAAGCGGCCCTGCAGGCCTCTGATGCTCGGCTTTCACCTGCTGGCACACTAAGCACTGCTGCACGAACTCACCCACATCCCGCTTCATCCCTCTCCACCAGAACTCGCGTCTCAAGTCATGGTACATTTTCGTGTTTCCGGGATGTATGGTGAATCTGGAACCGTGTGCCTCAGTCAGGAGCTCTCTCAACAGCTCCTCGTCTCTGGGGACGCACAGTCGTCCCCTCAAGCGTAACACCTGGTCTGTGAAAGAGAAGTCCCCTGGGTCCCCTGACAGTACTCTGTCGCGCAAAGACTGCAAGTACGGATCGGCCATCTGTCCCGTGATGATGCGGTCTATCAACTCTGGTCTGGTCTGCCGTGTCACCGTCACTGCCCCACAGTACCCTCGTAACTCTAGAGGTCGCCAACTGCCCACCTCCTCCAAAAGGCTCCAACTCTGTAACTGTAGACTGGCCAAGCGTGCGGGCGCCTTACGGCTCAAGGCGTCAGCCACCACATTGGCCTTTCCCGGGTGGTAGGAGATGCTGCAGTTGTAGTCCTTCAGGAGCTCCAACCAACGTCTCTGTCTCATGTTGAGCTCCTTCTGGTCAAAAAGATATCTGAGGCTCTTGTGATCTGTAAAAATCTCGAAGGTCTCACCGTACAAGTAGTGCCTCCATGTCTTCAGCGCGAAGACAACAGCTGCCAACTCTAGATCGTGGGTAGGGTAGGTATGCTCATGGGGCTTCAGTTGCCGCGAAGCGTAAGCGACCACGTGACCCCTCTGCATGAGCACACCTCCTAACCCCTGCAAGGAAGCGTCCGTGTACACAACGAACCCGCCACTACTGTCAGGGATGGTGAGCACGGGAGCCGAGGTCAACCTCTCCTTCAGCTCCAGAAAACACGCCTCACAGGCGTCTGTCCAAGCGAAAGGCACATCCTTCCGAGTCAACTGTGTCATAGGACGTGCAATCTGCGAAAACCCTCTGATGAACCGTCTGTAGTAACCTGCCAGTCCCAGGAAACTGCGAATCTCAGTGACTGAACGCGGTCTCTCCCACCTGAGCACTGCCTCGACCTTGGCGGGATCCACCGCCAGGCCGTCTCCAGAGATCACATGACCCAAAAAGGTCACCTCCCTCAACCAGAACTCGCACTTGCTGTATTTGGCGTACAGCCTGCGTCGTCTCAGAGTGTCCAGGACCATCCGCAAGTGCTGTCCGTGCTGCGTCCGATCTCTAGAATAGATGAGTACATCATCTATGAAAACCACCACAAACTGGTCCAAGTACGGTCTGAACACCCGGTTCATCAGGTCCATGAAAGCAGCGGGGGCATTGGTCAGCCCAAATGGCATGACCAAAAACTCGTAGTGTCCGTAGCGGGTGCGGAAAGCTGTCTTGGAGACGTCGGTCTCCCTGATCCTCAACTGGTGGTATCCAGACCTCAAGTCGATCTTGGAAAACACCGTGGCACCCCGCAACTGGTCAAACAAATCGTCAATCCTCGGCAGCGGATATCTGTTCTTGATGGTGACCCTATTCAGCTGTCGGTAGTCCACACAAAGGCGTAGGGTCCCATCCTTCTTCTTCACAAACAGTACCGGGGCTCCCCAGGGAGACGCACTGGGCCTCACGAAACCCTTCTCCAAAAGGTCCTGCAACTGAGACTTGAGCTCTCGCAGCTCAAGCGGTGCTATTCTGTAAGGCGCGGTGGAGATGGGGCTGGTCCCTGGTACTAGTGAGATCTCAAACTCGATCTCACGCTCGGGCGGTAGTCCTGGTAACTCGTCTGGAAACACGTCGGGGTACTCTCTGACCACCGGGATGCTCTGGAAGTCTGCCACGGGGCTGTGCTCTGCCACCACACAAGCTAAGAAGCCCTCACACCCCTGGCTCAAAAGTCTCGCCGCCCGAAGTGCCGAAATGCACCTGAAACCTCCGTCCACTGGCTGCCCGTGAAACTCGAAGGAAGGCAACTCCGGAATGGAGAAGACAATCTTCCTCTCAAAGCAGTCTACCAAGGCGTGGTAAGCGGACAGCCAATCCATCCCCAGAATCACCCCAAAGTCCTCCATCTGTATCATAATCAGGTCAGCTGGCAGGCTGTGTCCCCCGATGCTGACCCCGCAACCCGTGTACACCTCCTCAGCTACAAACAGCTGACCACTCGGACCTCTGATTACGAACGGATTCTTTAACAATGTATAATCCTTGTCCAAACTAACTGCGAAACTGTCTGCGACAAACGAGTGCGTAGCGCCGGAATCGAAAAGCGTGTAAACGAGTCTGCCAGAAACTGAAACCATACCTGCTACCACGGATCCCGAAGCTCTGGCGTCCCTGTGTGTTAGGGCGTTGATACGCCCCTCAGCTCTAGGTGCGGACGAAGCAGCCACACTCTGCGTCGGACGGGTAGGTGCTGGCTGGTACCCTCCTCGCGACTGCGGTCCTCCTCCTCGCGCCTGGAAACCGTGGCCTCCTGCGCGCCCTCCAGTGCTCTGCGCGGGAAGTATCTGCTGACCTCCTGCCCTAGATGGGCAGTCCCTCCTGACGTGGCCCGGCTGGCCACACTGGTAGCAGAGGGGAACGCGACTCCCGCCCTCAGTGAGTCCCTGCTGTCGGCTAGGCGGGGGTCCGGTGCTGGCGACTGGCCCCTGTCGAGGGCCCCCAAAGGCCACTGATGGCCCTGCACAACGTGACGGCTCTCCTGCGGACGCCACGTGTCTCCGTTCTCGCCGGCCCTGTGAGAAGTCTGGCTGAAAGGGCCTCTTCCGCCCGCCGTCGGTCTCTCGCGCGGACGGGTTGGTCTCCTCGTAAGTCATAGCTGCCTCTACCACCCTCGAAAACGTCGGCAGCTTCAGGGGTTTGACATACCCCCGGATCGCAGGCCGGAGCCCCTCGGTGAACCTCCAAAGGCGCTCCTCCTCAGTGGCCACCGCTGTCGCTGCAAAGCGGGACAGCTCCAAGAAACGCGTGCGGTACGCGCTCACGGTCATCGTCTCTTGGCGGAGAGTGTGGAACTCCCGCCTCCTCTGGTCCTGCCACGTCTGGGGAAAGTACTGCTCGCAGAAGAGGGTGACGAACTGGTCCCACGTCGGCTCGTCCCTCTCCTGTCCCCGGACCGCCCTCCACCACCGGTGTGCCGCACTCTCCAGCTGGTACGTGGCAAAGGCCACGCGGCACTCCACCGGGGGGCGAAGGGTGTCGAAGATCTTCTCTAGCTGCTCAAGCCAGTCCTCTGCCTCGGTCGGGTCCTCATCCCCCTTGAAGGAGGGGGGCTTCAGCTTCCGGAACTGTCCGAAAAGCTCGAAGTGGTGCTGTAGGGGAGGTGCTGGCGCACCTCCAGGCGAAGGTGCCTCGTGAACAGAAGTGTCGGAGGAAGGTGGGGGCGGCAGGGGCCCATCCCCTCCCTCGTGTCCAGCGCCGCGTCCGTCGCGTGGTCCCACAGAGGACTCCCCCTCTGCAACCCCAGGAGGAGGTGCTCGGGGCGGTGGGTGGAGCTCCTCTCGTACAATATCCCGTATCAGTCTGGCGAGGTCCTGGGCCTGGATGCCAGGGAGTGGTGGCTGGTCCACCGAGACGTCAACGACAGCACGTCCACCTCGCCGACCTCGCCCTCGGCCGCGCCCGCGGCCAGTCTCGCCAGTCCCACGACGAGGCATCTCCTGCAAGGAGACACGAAACAAAACGGAAACGTCAAAACAGACGGTACCTAACAACACTTCTAAGAGCTCATATCAAGAGATATGTTGTGGTGGCTACTCTAGCTATAAACATGTGAATTGGTTATTTTCCAGTCAGTTGATTCACTTCTCGGGACGACCTTGCTCTGATACCATCTTGTAACGACCCGGTTCCCGAGTCCCTACGAGACACGAGAACCGGACCGACTCGACTAATCCCAAGACCCAGTCGTCCAACGAGGAAGTAACCAAAAGACAGTAAAATAAACCACATTCAGCATGAATATAACTAACAGTAAGAAAGTACAGCAGTAAGGAAAGAAACTACTACAGTAGGCACCACCACAACAGTAAAACAACATTTATCATATAACAAAAACTGCGGGTAAAGAAGGTACAGCGGAAACAAAACTACTCACTAGAACAGAAACAAAAAGGGGTACAAAGCTGGGGTAACTCTACTGGACCCTACTCGGCCCAGCGTCCTCTGCAGCCGCCGACCCTGGCTGCTCAACACCTGGTCCTGAAAAAGGTAACGAGTGTAACACGTCAGCAAAACGCTGAGTAGAGTGGCAAACTAACTATAGGCAACAGTAGAGTGTACAGTAGCTATTATGTTCTATTACTTCCTTTATTTACATCTTTCAATTTTTCTCACTATTTCATTTATCTCTCAGATCCTTTACTTGATCTCGAATGTCCTCGTGGGACGATCTTGATTGCAGTCTTTTCCAAAAGTAGAAGTAGCACGTGATGCTCTCCTGGCCGGGAGAGTCCCCCGTGGTGATCCTACCCTCAGTCAACCACCCCAAGGTCACTGACAGACGTAACGGTGACTACGGCACGCGCGATAAACGCACAGGTAGCTAGCCCGCACTGGCACGCGGTCAGTCGTTTCCGTTAACGGGTGCGCCCAAAGCACAGCACGGAACCAGGGCAGAGCCCTCTCAGTAACAGGGGTCCAACCCCTCCACAGTAACCAAACCGGGGCCTTGCCCCTCCACAGTCCGCTCACCCTCGCCTGACTACCCTGGTTTGCCCTAGTGGGCCTAACAAGTCGGTGAAGGAGGCTAGCAGAACCCCAGGGCCCGTGGGGTAGCTAGTACTCTCCTAACACTACTAGCTCTCCTCGGTACTACGTACACGAGGGCCAGCAAGTCGGTACAGAGCGGCCAATCCTAACCCCGGGTCCCTGGGGCGGCTGGCCCCACTCTGCACTAAACAGGTACAGGTACTTCCCTTGGTATTGCGTACCCAAGAGACAGTACAAACTACATCTCAGTTCCATTCCTTTTTCTTTCCAGGAGTTCCACTCCTAACTCCCCGTAGGGTTCCAGCTCTTTATTTCAGAACATCATATGTTTCACTTTCCAGATTCACGTGCTCAAATTCCATGATCTCAAACATGTTTCTTTATTCATAACAGGCAGCTGTTAATTAAATTTACAGGCAGCTTTATATATTCCTTTCCATTTTTCCAAGACTGCAGTAATATACATTCCACTAGTTTTTCCATCCTAGGATTCATGCCATATCCTAGGATCTATCATACAATCTAGTTTTCCGGCCCTAGGATTCATGCAACACCTAGGAGCTATCATTCCATATATTTCTCATTCCTAGGATTCATGCAAGCCCTGGGTTCTAGTTATGGTTCCATACTTTAATAGATTTTATTAATACTTAAAACCACTCTACCAGGTACAACGGGAGTAATGGGGGCGTGATCGGGAATCCCGCGCGCCTCCGCGACTCTCAAGACTGCAACCGAATGAGGTCCTATCACAAGGATCAAACACAAGGAGTGTCTCAAAACAGTGTATAGCTACTGTAGGCGGGTAGAGGAATTAATTCTGAAACGAACGCAACTCGAATCACGGAAAACGGAGCCCAAACGGGCCCTAAACGGGTCGAGAAAGATGATACTGTGCAAAATCAGACGTCTGGAACTCCCTCCAGACGTCTTAAACGGTGGATCAGAGAATTACCTGCTCAGCGTGGTTTCCCAGACGTCCAGAAGTCTGCAGGGACGTCTTTCCTAGATCCCAGACGTCCGATGGTCACTTTGGACGTCTGGAGGTCACTCCCGCCGTCTGGTACAACTTCCAGACGTCTGATTCGCAAAGGATGACGAATCAGAAAACCTGCGCACAGCCAACCCCCTTCCTCAGTGCGGTCAGTCGACAAAAAGGAAGAAGAAAGCGGAAACTCACCTTTCAGACGTCTGTGTGATCTCACAGACGTCGACCTTGCCGTCTGGATATCAATCCAGACGTCTGATTCTGGAAATTTTTCCAGAATCAGAGCCCTGCTCGGCCTCCGCTCGCGACGCCGCCCGCGTCGCACCTCGCGCGTACGCTGCTCCGCCCGCAGCAGGTCCCTCTCCGCGACGCTCTGCGCCCCCTGCGCCCTCCGCCGGCCGGCCAAGCCGCTCCTGGCGAGCTCGCCCTCACGGCAGAGCCCCGCCCTCGCACGCCGCAGCTCCTCCGCGCTCACTGCGGCTGCTGCTGCCGCTGCGCCCTCGCGTCCGCTCGCTCTCGCGCACAGGCAGGAGAAGAAGGAGGAAGATGGTGGAGACGGGAGGGGAGGCGCGCCCCCCCCTTTTAACGCCGCGCGGAGAGGAGAGAGAAGGCGGTCGCAGCCGCCTGCAGCCGCAGAGAAAGAGGGCAGAACGCAGGTCTGCGCGCACAGGCGCGCAGACGAATATCCCGTGCGAGCATAACTGTTCGCCAGACGTCTGTAAACTATCCCGGACGTCTGGTCAGACGTCTGGATGTGATCCCAGACGTCTCGACAGACGTCTGGGCCACCTCCCAGACGTCTTAAAAGGCGTCTGGGGCACGCGCTCGTTACAATATAACAAACTCAAAGGAAGTTTCGTCCCCGAAACTTGCGCCAACTAGGGTGCGGGAAAAAGATGTCCAAATAACCATAACAAACTCAAAGAGGACCGAAGCCGGTCCGAAAAGACGTACCCGCGAAAAGCTCCGGGTACCGCTCCCGCATTGCCGCCTCAGGCTCCCAGGTAGCCTCCTCGTACCGCTGGCTCCTCCACAAAACCTTTACCAGGGGTACTTGCTTTCGTCTCAACCTGCGGACGGCTCGGTCTAGGATCTGCACTGGCCGCTCGGGGTAGGTCAGGTCGTCGCTCACCTCGACACTCTCGTGACTCAGTACGTGGCTGGGATCGGCTACGTACTTCCTGAGGTTGGACACGTGGAACACGTCGTGCACACCAGAAAGCTGCGGGGGAAGGGCAAGTCTGTAAGCAACGGGTCCAACCCGCTCCAGGACCTCAAAGGGCCCCACGAACCTCGGCGCGAGCTTCCCTCTCACCCCAAACCGCTGTAAGCCCTTCATGGGCGAAACACGAAGAAAGACGTGGTCCCCAACCTCGAACTGCACCTCTCTGCGTCTGCGATCTGCGTAGCTCTTCTGTCTGCTCCTGACAGTGCGGAGTCGTCTGTGGATCTGCTCAACTACCTCCTGACTCTGCCGGATCAACCTGGGGCCAACCTCCCACTTGGTCCCCACCTCAACCCAACTCAAGGGTGCCGTGCATTTCCGTCCGTACAGAGCCTCGTAGGGAGCCATGCCGATGCTCGAGTGATAACTGTTGTTGTATGCAAACTCTGCCAGGGGCAGGTGCTCCTCCCAAGAGCCCCTCCAGTCTAGTACACAGGCACGCAAAAGATCCTCAAGTGTCTGTATCGTGCGTTCCGACTGTCCGTCCGTCTGGGGGTGGTAAGCCGTGCTAAACCTCAACCTCGTCCCCAAAGCCTGCTGAAACTCAGCCCAAAACTGGGACGTAAAGCGGGTATCCCGGTCGGATACGATCTCCCGCGGAACTCCGTGTAGTCGCACCACATCACGGATATACCTCTCTGCCAACTGTGTTGGTCCCAAAGTGACTCGGATCGGCAAGAATCGTGCCGTCTTCGTCAATCTATCCACTATTACCCAGACTGCGTCGTGTCCTCGCTGGGTAACAGGTAAGCCCACCACCAAGTCCATGGTGATGCTCTCCCACTTCCACTCTGGCACTGGAAGCGGCTGAAGCGGCCCTGCAGGCCTCTGATGCTCGGCTTTCACCTGCTGGCACACTAAGCACTGCTGCACGAACTCACCCACATCCCGCTTCATCCCTCTCCACCAGAACTCGCGTCTCAAGTCATGGTACATTTTCGTGTTTCCGGGATGTATGGTGAATCTGGAACCGTGTGCCTCAGTCAGGAGCTCTCTCAACAGCTCCTCGTCTCTGGGGACGCACAGTCGTCCCCTCAAGCGTAACACCTGGTCTGTGAAAGAGAAGTCCCCTGGGTCCCCTGACAGTACTCTGTCGCGCAAAGACTGCAAGTACGGATCGGCCATCTGTCCCGTGATGATGCGGTCTATCAACTCTGGTCTGGTCTGCCGTGTCACCGTCACTGCCCCACAGTACCCTCGTAACTCTAGAGGTCGCCAACTGCCCACCTCCTCCAAAAGGCTCCAACTCTGTAACTGTAGACTGGCCAAGCGTGCGGGCGCCTTACGGCTCAAGGCGTCAGCCACCACATTGGCCTTTCCCGGGTGGTAGGAGATGCTGCAGTTGTAGTCCTTCAGGAGCTCCAACCAACGTCTCTGTCTCATGTTGAGCTCCTTCTGGTCAAAAAGATATCTGAGGCTCTTGTGATCTGTAAAAATCTCGAAGGTCTCACCGTACAAGTAGTGCCTCCATGTCTTCAGCGCGAAGACAACAGCTGCCAACTCTAGATCGTGGGTAGGGTAGGTATGCTCATGGGGCTTCAGTTGCCGCGAAGCGTAAGCGACCACGTGACCCCTCTGCATGAGCACACCTCCTAACCCCTGCAAGGAAGCGTCCGTGTACACAACGAACCCGCCACTACTGTCAGGGATGGTGAGCACGGGAGCCGAGGTCAACCTCTCCTTCAGCTCCAGAAAACACGCCTCACAGGCGTCTGTCCAAGCGAAAGGCACATCCTTCCGAGTCAACTGTGTCATAGGACGTGCAATCTGCGAAAACCCTCTGATGAACCGTCTGTAGTAACCTGCCAGTCCCAGGAAACTGCGAATCTCAGTGACTGAACGCGGTCTCTCCCACCTGAGCACTGCCTCGACCTTGGCGGGATCCACCGCCAGGCCGTCTCCAGAGATCACATGACCCAAAAAGGTCACCTCCCTCAACCAGAACTCGCACTTGCTGTATTTGGCGTACAGCCTGCGTCGTCTCAGAGTGTCCAGGACCATCCGCAAGTGCTGTCCGTGCTGCGTCCGATCTCTAGAATAGATGAGTACATCATCTATGAAAACCACCACAAACTGGTCCAAGTACGGTCTGAACACCCGGTTCATCAGGTCCATGAAAGCAGCGGGGGCATTGGTCAGCCCAAATGGCATGACCAAAAACTCGTAGTGTCCGTAGCGGGTGCGGAAAGCTGTCTTGGAGACGTCGGTCTCCCTGATCCTCAACTGGTGGTATCCAGACCTCAAGTCGATCTTGGAAAACACCGTGGCACCCCGCAACTGGTCAAACAAATCGTCAATCCTCGGCAGCGGATATCTGTTCTTGATGGTGACCCTATTCAGCTGTCGGTAGTCCACACAAAGGCGTAGGGTCCCATCCTTCTTCTTCACAAACAGTACCGGGGCTCCCCAGGGAGACGCACTGGGCCTCACGAAACCCTTCTCCAAAAGGTCCTGCAACTGAGACTTGAGCTCTCGCAGCTCAAGCGGTGCTATTCTGTAAGGCGCGGTGGAGATGGGGCTGGTCCCTGGTACTAGTGAGATCTCAAACTCGATCTCACGCTCGGGCGGTAGTCCTGGTAACTCGTCTGGAAACACGTCGGGGTACTCTCTGACCACCGGGATGCTCTGGAAGTCTGCCACGGGGCTGTGCTCTGCCACCACACAAGCTAAGAAGCCCTCACACCCCTGGCTCAAAAGTCTCGCCGCCCGAAGTGCCGAAATGCACCTGAAACCTCCGTCCACTGGCTGCCCGTGAAACTCGAAGGAAGGCAACTCCGGAATGGAGAAGACAATCTTCCTCTCAAAGCAGTCTACCAAGGCGTGGTAAGCGGACAGCCAATCCATCCCCAGAATCACCCCAAAGTCCTCCATCTGTATCATAATCAGGTCAGCTGGCAGGCTGTGTCCCCCGATGCTGACCCCGCAACCCGTGTACACCTCCTCAGCTACAAACAGCTGACCACTCGGACCTCTGATTACGAACGGATTCTTTAACAATGTATAATCCTTGTCCAAACTAACTGCGAAACTGTCTGCGACAAACGAGTGCGTAGCGCCGGAATCGAAAAGCGTGTAAACGAGTCTGCCAGAAACTGAAACCATACCTGCTACCACGGATCCCGAAGCTCTGGCGTCCCTGTGTGTTAGGGCGTTGATACGCCCCTCAGCTCTAGGTGCGGACGAAGCAGCCACACTCTGCGTCGGACGGGTAGGTGCTGGCTGGTACCCTCCTCGCGACTGCGGTCCTCCTCCTCGCGCCTGGAAACCGTGGCCTCCTGCGCGCCCTCCAGTGCTCTGCGCGGGAAGTATCTGCTGACCTCCTGCCCTAGATGGGCAGTCCCTCCTGACGTGGCCCGGCTGGCCACACTGGTAGCAGAGGGGAACGCGACTCCCGCCCTCAGTGAGTCCCTGCTGTCGGCTAGGCGGGGGTCCGGTGCTGGCGACTGGCCCCTGTCGAGGGCCCCCAAAGGCCACTGATGGCCCTGCACAACGTGACGGCTCTCCTGCGGACGCCACGTGTCTCCGTTCTCGCCGGCCCTGTGAGAAGTCTGGCTGAAAGGGCCTCTTCCGCCCGCCGTCGGTCTCTCGCGCGGACGGGTTGGTCTCCTCGTAAGTCATAGCTGCCTCTACCACCCTCGAAAACGTCGGCAGCTTCAGGGGTTTGACATACCCCCGGATCGCAGGCCGGAGCCCCTCGGTGAACCTCCAAAGGCGCTCCTCCTCAGTGGCCACCGCTGTCGCTGCAAAGCGGGACAGCTCCAAGAAACGCGTGCGGTACGCGCTCACGGTCATCGTCTCTTGGCGGAGAGTGTGGAACTCCCGCCTCCTCTGGTCCTGCCACGTCTGGGGAAAGTACTGCTCGCAGAAGAGGGTGACGAACTGGTCCCACGTCGGCTCGTCCCTCTCCTGTCCCCGGACCGCCCTCCACCACCGGTGTGCCGCACTCTCCAGCTGGTACGTGGCAAAGGCCACGCGGCACTCCACCGGGGGGCGAAGGGTGTCGAAGATCTTCTCTAGCTGCTCAAGCCAGTCCTCTGCCTCGGTCGGGTCCTCATCCCCCTTGAAGGAGGGGGGCTTCAGCTTCCGGAACTGTCCGAAAAGCTCGAAGTGGTGCTGTAGGGGAGGTGCTGGCGCACCTCCAGGCGAAGGTGCCTCGTGAACAGAAGTGTCGGAGGAAGGTGGGGGCGGCAGGGGCCCATCCCCTCCCTCGTGTCCAGCGCCGCGTCCGTCGCGTGGTCCCACAGAGGACTCCCCCTCTGCAACCCCAGGAGGAGGTGCTCGGGGCGGTGGGTGGAGCTCCTCTCGTACAATATCCCGTATCAGTCTGGCGAGGTCCTGGGCCTGGATGCCAGGGAGTGGTGGCTGGTCCACCGAGACGTCAACGACAGCACGTCCACCTCGCCGACCTCGCCCTCGGCCGCGCCCGCGGCCAGTCTCGCCAGTCCCACGACGAGGCATCTCCTGCAAGGAGACACGAAACAAAACGGAAACGTCAAAACAGACGGTACCTAACAACACTTCTAAGAGCTCATATCAAGAGATATGTTGTGGTGGCTACTCTAGCTATAAACATGTGAATTGGTTATTTTCCAGTCAGTTGATTCACTTCTCGGGACGACCTTGCTCTGATACCATCTTGTAACGACCCGGTTCCCGAGTCCCTACGAGACACGAGAACCGGACCGACTCGACTAATCCCAAGACCCAGTCGTCCAACGAGGAAGTAACCAAAAGACAGTAAAATAAACCACATTCAGCATGAATATAACTAACAGTAAGAAAGTACAGCAGTAAGGAAAGAAACTACTACAGTAGGCACCACCACAACAGTAAAACAACATTTATCATATAACAAAAACTGCGGGTAAAGAAGGTACAGCGGAAACAAAACTACTCACTAGAACAGAAACAAAAAGGGGTACAAAGCTGGGGTAACTCTACTGGACCCTACTCGGCCCAGCGTCCTCTGCAGCCGCCGACCCTGGCTGCTCAACACCTGGTCCTGAAAAAGGTAACGAGTGTAACACGTCAGCAAAACGCTGAGTAGAGTGGCAAACTAACTAAAGGCAACAGTAGAGTGTACAGTAGCTATTATGTTCTATTACTTCCTTTATTTACATCTTTCAATTTTTCTCACTATTTCATTTATCTCTCAGATCCTTTACTTGATCTCGAATGTCCTCGTGGGACGATCTTGATTGCAGTCTTTTCCAAAAGTAGAAGTAGCACGTGATGCTCTCCTGGCCGGGAGAGTCCCCCGTGGTGATCCTACCCTCAGTCAACCACCCCAAGGTCACTGACAGACGTAACGGTGACTACGGCACGCGCGATAAACGCACAGGTAGCTAGCCCGCACTGGCACGCGGTCAGTCGTTTCCGTTAACGGGTGCGCCCAAAGCACAGCACGGAACCAGGGCAGAGCCCTCTCAGTAACAGGGGTCCAACCCCTCCACAGTAACCAAACCGGGGCCTTGCCCCTCCACAGTCCGCGCACCCTCGCCTGACTACCCTGGTTTGCCCTAGTGGGCCTAACAAGTCGGTGAAGGAGGCTAGCAGAACCCCGGGGCCCGTGGGGTAGCTAGTACTCTCCTAACACTACTAGCTCTCCTCGGTACTACGTACACGAGGGCCAGCAAGTCGGTACAGAGCGGCTAATCCTAACCCCGGGTCCCTGGGGCGGCTGGCCCCACTCTGCACTAAACAGGTACAGGTACTTCCCTTGGTACTGCGTACCCAAGAGACAGTACAAACTACATCTCAGTTCCATTCCTTTTTCTTTCCAGGAGTTCCACTCCTAACTCCCCGTAGGGTTCCAGCTCTTTATTTCAGAACATCATATGTTTCACTTTCCAAATTCACGTGCTCAAATCCCATGATCTCAAACATGTTTCTTTATTCATAACAGGCAGCTGTTAATTAAATTTACAGGCAGCTTTATATATTCCTTTCCATTTTTCCAAGACTGCAGTAATATACATTCCACTAGTTTTTCCATCCTAGGATTCATGCCATATCCTAGGATCTATCATACAATCTAGTTTTCCGGCCCTAGGATTCATGCAACACCTAGGAGCTATCATTCCATATATTTCTCATTCCTAGGATTCATGCAAGCCCTAGGTTCTAGTTATGGTTCCATACTTTAACAGATTTTATTAATACTTAAAACCACTCTACCAGGTACAACGGGAGTAATGGGGGCGTGATCGGGAATCCCGCGCGCCTCCGCGACTCTCAAGACTGCAACCGAATGAGGTCCTATCACAAGGATCAAACACAAGGAGTGTCTCAAAACAGTGTATAGCTACTGTAGGCGGGTAGAGGAATTAATTCTGAAACGAACGCAACTCGAATCACGGAAAACGGAGCCCAAACGGGCCCTAAACGGGTCGAGAAAGACGATACTGTGCAAAATCAGACGTCTGGAACTCCCTCCAGACGTCTTAAACGGTGGATCAGAGAATTACCTGCTCAGCGTGGTTTCCCAGACGTCCAGAAGTCTGCAGGGACGTCTTTCCTAGATCCCAGACGTCCGATGGTCACTTTGGACGTCTGGAGGTCACTCCCGCCGTCTGGTACAACTTCCAGACGTCTGATTCGCAAAGGATGACGAATCAGAAAACCTGCGCACAGCCAACCCCCTTCCTCAGTACGGTCAGTCAACAAAAAGGAAGAAGAAAGCGGAAACTCACCTTTCAGACGTCTGTGTGATCTCACAGACGTCGACCTTGCCGTCTGGATATCAATCCAGACGTCTGATTCTGGAAATTTTTCCAGAATCAGAGCCCTGCTCGGCCTCCGCTCGCGACGCCGCCCGCGTCGCACCTCGCGCGTACGCTGCTCCGCCCGCAGCAGGTCCCTCTCCGCGACGCTCTGCGCCCCCTGCGCCCTCCGCCGGCCGGCCAAGCCGCTCCTGGCGAGCTCGCCCTCACGGCAGAGCCCTGCCCTCGCACGCCGCAGCTCCTCCGCGCTCACTGCGGCTGCCGCTGCGCCCTCGCGTCCGCTCGCTCTCGCGCACAGGCAGGAGAAGAAGGAGGAAGATGGTGGAGACGGGAGGGGAGGCGCGCCCCCCCCCCCTTTTAACGCCGCGCGGAGAGGAGAGAGAAGGCGGTCGCAGCCGCCTGCAGCTGCAGAGAAAGAGGGCAGAACGCAGGTCTGCGCGCACAGGCGTGCAGACGAATATCCCGTGCGAGCATAACTGTTCGCCAGACGTCTGTAAACTATCCCGGACGTCTGGTCAGACGTCTGGATGTGATCCCAGACGTCTCGACAGACGTCTGGGCCACCTCCCAGACGTCTTAAAAGGCGTCTGGGGCACGCGCTCGTTACACTTTTTATCCTGAAGAAAAGCAAAAACTACGGAACTTCCAAAAACGGGTTTGGGATCCGTAAATCAAAACAATAATATTAAATAACAAGAATAACTTCTATGGAACCTCAATAAATGATCAAATCATTTTTTCGCAGAGGTTCGAGGCATCATGCTTTCGAAGAACGTGAAGAATGGGGTGCAATGGACTTTGGAAATAAGCACGAGAAGCTTTAACTATGTGAGGTGTTTTTCTCTTTGAAAGTTGTTTATGAAAGAATTGAGTATGACCTTTATTTATACAAAAAGTTTTGCTTAAATAGGAAACTAAATTGGTCGATCAATTAAGATTAATCGGTTGATCAAAAAGTACTTTGGTTGATCACTTGTTGGTCGATCAATTAGCTTGATTGGTCGATCAAGAGGATTTTCTTAACTTCCTAAAATGGACTGATTTGATCGGTTAATTAATTAGGTTGGTCGATTAAAGTGATTCGGTCGATCAATGAAGTTTGGTCAATCAATAACCCCAAAATCTAGTTTTGAAAAGATACTTGAAAAAATCGTTTTTGAGTTTTATTTGAGGTTCCTTACAATAATGTCCTAGACTCAAATAAATGAAAAAGACGCACATCAGTAACTATCTGAACTTTGTTTTAAATAGAGCCTTCAATCCAAGATAGTCCTGAAACATCAGTCTTAGCAATAAACATAATTTTAGTGTATCAAAACAGAAATACTTACATTCTCCCTTTTCTTAATGATAACAAAATTATAATTATGAAATCGAAAATAATTTTGCATAATATCTCCCTATTTTTGTTTCAGCAAAAAGTAAATGTGTTGCTAGTTAGTTACAATTAACTCCCCTTAAACAAGTAATATATACATCAATATATGAACATGCATTGAGAGAGCTAGCAATATAAAACTGAAGGAGATAATATCCATGCAACAACATAACAAAATGTCTAGAAAAAATAACATAAAGAGAGTCTAAAATATATTGAAACATGCCATGATAAAAATGAAAGCAAATATAACTAATCATCTAAAGTTGCCATAAAGGCATCCATTAGGCAAGTTAATTTAGTTCTTTTAATATTGATAAACCTAGTTAATGACAAATTTGATTGAATCTATCTTTTGGTAAGGGTTTTGTGAATATATCAACTAGCTTTTTTTCTGTATTAATAAATTTTAAGTTGATATCCCCTTTTAAGATATAATCACTAAGAAAGTGATATCTAATATCTATATGTTTAGTCCTAGAGTGTTGTATTGGATTCTTGGATAAGTTGATGGCGCTGGTGTTGTCACACAAGATTTTGTTATTTTTGAAAGTTAATCCAAAGTCTTTTAATGTCTGTTTCATTCACAATAGTTGTGAATAAGCTAAAGAAGCTGCAACATATTCTGCTTCAGTTGTGGATAGAGATGCAGTATTTTATTTTCTAGAGAACTAAAAGACTAGGAAATTTTTGAGTAATTGACAGGTTCTACTAGTACTCTTTCAGTCTGTGAAGCTACCCGCATAGTCAGCATCACAAAAGAAATATAATTCTAATGTGCCTTACTTCGGATAGAAGAGTCCTAAATCTTATGTGTTGTTTAGATATTTAAGGATTCTTTTAACAGCATTTAGATGCGTTTTCTTAGGGTTTATTTGAAAATGAGCACATAAACAAGTGCAAAATAGAATGTCAGGTTTACTTACAATTAAATATAATAGAGATCTTATCATGCTTCTATAAAGTTTTGATCTACTGATTTGCCTATGTCATTAGTTTTCAATTGGGTAGATGCTGCTATTGGTATTTCTTTACCTTTGACTTTGTCCATTGAGAATTTCTTCAGTATCTCTTAGCAAAGTCAATTTGGCCAGTACCAATAATACAGCTCTTGTGGTTGTTCCCAAATGTAACTGTATCACCTTCCTGATGGTTGAGTTGTAGGAATAGGTCTTCTTTGCCAGTCGTGTGCTTGGAACAACTGCTGCCCATAATCCATCTTCTTTCTTCTATTTCCTGTCATTGATTTGCGATTGTGAGGCTTCGTTTGGTAGAGTGGCTTCAATGTTCCATTGATTTGTTGGAAAATAAAACAATTGAGTTGGAATTCGAATAACGCAACGAACCCGTGATTCACGAATGAAATGAAGTGAAACGAGTTCTCCATTAGGGTATGGAGAACGAAGTGAAACGTAATGGAATGAGTGAATCATGTGTTCTTTAATAACACACGTGTGCGCGTGCACACGTGTGGAATACTATATATAATAAGCATACCTGTTACATTCATCTTTTAAATATTTATTTTATAGTAACCTTACAATGGAGCTATGCTTTGTACGAAGGCCAAGCTCCCCCGTTTGCCTGGGCGAGCCTCCTCTACTTCTTATAATCTACTGAGCCTACAAAGCAAGATTGCAAAATGCTCTTTGGTACCCATTTTTGCTTGGGTCCACGGTGGTTAGTTTACATTGCCTATTTTGGCAAGCTACCTTTCTCTTTGTTTTGGCTAGAACTAGATGCTTCATGGTTATTCTTTGATATATAGCCTAACCCAAATTTTGTGGTGCTTTGAGTTTGTGTTCCTAATAATTTATGCAAGTTTCTACATCCATTTGTGAATTTAGTCAGATCACTTAAGAGACTAGCAAAGTTTTCTTTCAATTTATTAATATCTACCTTTAAATTTTCTATTTGTGATTTTAGTGATATGATCTCAATAGATAATTCATTGTTTTGTTGATTAAGAATGTCTTTGTGTAATCTCTCTTCTCTTAATGCCTTAGTTAGATTTTTATTTTCTATTTTTAATGACTTAGCTATGTCATGCATCTCAAAAAATACTTCTAATAATTCATCTTGTGAAAAAGAAGTTACCTCATCTTCTAGTATCATTAGTCCTACAAAAGCTTCTCCTGAAGTTTCCTCTTTCTTTGAGCTTGAGTCTGATTCATTCCATGTTGCCATGAAAGCTTTCTTCTTTCCATCTTTTCTGAAGAACTTCTTCTCTGACTCTTTCTTGAGAAGTGGATAATCTTTTTTGATGTGTCCCTTTCTTTTGCAGTTGTAGCAGATGATTATATCTATTTTTTATTCTTCCTTCTTCCTCCAGCTCCTCTTGTTCTTGAGAAACTTTCTAAATTTTCTGGAGAGAAGAGCTATGTCTTCTTCTCCGCTTGATGTTTCTTCAGATTCTTGAGTGGCTTCAAGGGCTATGGCTTTCTTCTTTACTCCTTCGCATTCATGCTCCTTCATGTGTTGAAGTTGGACTTTGTAAGCCATCAGGCTTCTGATAAGATCATCCAATTTGAGGGTGGACAGATCTTTTGATTCTTAGATGGTTATTGTCTTGGTCTCCCAATCACTAGTAAGTGAACGAAGAATCTTCCTTACCAGAGCTTCATTCTTTACGTCTTGATCCATATTCCGTAAGGAGTTTATGATGTTCATGAATCGTGTGAACATCTCCTTGATGGATTCTCCCTTCTTCATCCTGAAAAGCTAGTAATTTTGGGTTAATAAATTAACTCTAGCTTCCTTTACCTTAGTTGTTCCTTCGTGACTTCTAGTATGTTCCAGATCTTGTGTGCCGTTTTGCATGCAGAGATGCAGTTGAATTCGGCTTTTGAAAGTCTGCAAAAGATTGCGTTCATTGCTTTGGCATTGTGGGTGGCCATCTTCTTCTAGTCTGGTGTCACTACTACTCCTTCCTTGATTTCAGGACGTGTGTATTTGGATGCAATGACATCCCATACCTCAAAGTCCATAGATTCAAGGAAAATCTGCATCCTAGTCTTTCAAAAGTTGTAGTTTGTTCCGTCGAAAAGTGGAGGACGAACAATATATTACCCCTCATCATGTGTCGATAGAAGACTTTGACATAATTCTGGACAACTTAGCTTTGATACCAAATGAGGGTCGTAGAATATCTTGTTGATCGCAACAAATGCTAGATGGGAGGGGTGAATAGTTTTGCTTTAAAAATATAAATTAGATTGAAAAATAAAACACCAGAGATTCATGTACAGAGTACACCTGATTTATAGTGGAAACCCCTACGGGTAAAAATCACTACCTTAGCGTCCCAACTTAGGATTTTCCATACTAGGCAACGCTAGTCAATTCACTAATGTACCAGTTGAACGAGGGTAGCACAACCTCTTACAATCCACTTCCCTTTTTATCCTGAAGAGAAGCAAAAACTACGGATCTTCCAAACAGGCTTGCGATTCGTAAATCAAAATAATAATATAAAATAATAAGAATAACTTCTATGGAACCTCAATAAATGATCAAATCATTTTTTCGCAGAGGTTCGAGATGTCGTGCTTTTGAAGAACTGAAGAATGGGGTGTAATGGACTTTGGAAATAAGCACGAGAAGCTTTAACTATGTGAGGTCTTTCTCTTTGAAAGTTGTTTATGAAAGGGTTGAGTACGACCTCTATTTATGCAAAAAGTTTCGCTTGAATAGGAAACTAAATTAGTTGATAAATTAAGGTTAATTGGTCGATCAAAAAGTACTTTGGTCGATTAATTAGCTTGGTCGGTCGATTAAGAGGATTTTTCTCAACTTCCTAAAATGGGCTGATTTGATCGGTTAATTAATTAGGTTGGTCAATCAAAGTGATTTGGTCGATCAATAAAGAAGTTTGGTCGATCAATAACCCTGAAATTTGGTTTTGAAAAGATACACGAAAAAATCATTTTGGAGTTTTATTTAAGGTTCCTTACAATTGTAATTTCGCTACTAGGAGGGGGTGACGTAATAATTGCGGAAATAAATATAAGCAATCTCACAAGATGCAATCACACAAAGTACACAAAGATTTTTAGGTGGAAACCCAAACCGGGTGAAAACCACCACCTAACCCTCTCGAGTTAGGATTTTCCGATCAACCAAGTTGATCAAAATCCACTAAACGAATCACTTTAAACGAGGGTGATTCAACCTCAAATACAACCACGCTACAAGTGTGAGGGTAGCGTTCCTCAACCCCTTCTCTTCACGAGAAGGATTTTGTCCCTCGAAGGAGACGGGAATTCGCAAAGCGAATACCCAACCAAATAACAAAAATAAAAGAACAATAATCCTATAGAGCCAACAAAGTAATTTTAAACCTAGCTTCTATAGGAATTAGGAAACTCCCCTTTAAAAGGAGTGCGTCGGCGACGCGGATGCGTGAACAACACGACGGCGCTACGTCGCTCTCGTGAACTACGGCGGGAGAGCGGGTGCGCAAAGCTTGATGCTTTCAAGATGAAGAATTAGAGCTTGGAGAGCAAGAGAGTCTTTTTGGACACAAAAGAGTGTGAAAGTGTGTAGCTAGGTGTGTCTTGTGTTTCTTGGTGTGTGTTGGTGTGCAAGAGGTTCCCCTCTATTTATAGAGGCCTTAGGAAGGCTTTGGATGGCTTAGGAAAGGCTCCATAGCCGTTGGGTGCAAAGCCTAAGTGAATCAACCCGAAATCAGGAACAATGATTGCACTGACAGGGCAATCGGACGTCTAATTCTGGCATCAGACGTCTGGAAGTCCACTTTAAGACGTCTGATTTAAAGGTCAGACGTCTGATTTCGTGCGGGTTCCTTCCTGAATTGAATCAGATCTAAACAGGGTTCTTGTGCAAGTCCATCAGACGACATACAGGACGTCTGGCACTATGTCTGGACGTCTGGAAACCTACTTTTTCGTGGGAATGGATTTGCAACGGCTAGAAAAACTCTGAGAAGAGATTTTCGGGTCAGTCGAGGCAAAACGGTCAATTATCAGACGCCTGGAAGGGCTTAAGGACGTCTGATAAGGCTCTAACGGTCATATCCTTGAGTGTATGCTGAGAGAGCCAACGGTCCACTAATTGGACGTCTGGCAAAGTCATCAGATGTCTCCTAAGACGTCTGGTCTAAGGTTTGGACGTCTGATTTCATCAGACAGAACTAACTATGTCCAGCCTAAATGTTATCAGACGTCTGAATCAACAGTCAGACGCCTTAAAACACTTTATCAGACGTCTGATTTGGGAATTAGACGTCTGGAAAATCTGTTTGAACCCTACATTGGTTTTCTAAGTTCTCTACAGAAAACCTAAGTATCCTAGGGTTGTGCCGGTGTTCCTAGGACTACTGTTAGGGTACTTTGAGGCTCTTTAACATAATTTTCTAAGGAAATAAAGAGCAAGAAAAAAATGACAAATGTACATGAAAGGAATAAAATGGAATTCTATCCTATTCTTCTTGTCCTTCCATCTTCAATCTATCGCTCCTCGCGAATCCCCTCTAATCTCCATCAAGCTCCTCCAATCCATCCTGGATGCGAGCTCGAATTCCATCTAATCACGTCTACATTTGCAATTGACCTGAAATCTAAGACTCCAAGTGCAAATGTTAAATAACACGTATTTTGTTATCATCAAAACAAATGATCGTGGTGCTCTAGCACCAACAACAATAATGTCCTAAACTCAAATAAATGAAAAAGATGCACATCAGCAACTACATCTGAACTTTGTCTTGAACAGAGGCTTTAATCTAAGATAGTCCTAAAACGTCAGTCTTAGCAATAAACATAATTTTGGTGCATCAAAACAGAGGTGCTTACAGAAGGTGGAGAAGATGGGAGAGGAAGAGGATGAGGAGGGGAAGTGGAGGTGGTGAGCGATGGCGTTGGCGAGGACGGTGGTGGAGTTGGAGCAGGTGGCGTAACAAGGAGGTGGTAGATCTCCTTCAAGGCCTTAGTTTCTTGTTGGAGTATACCAACGGCTTCCCGTTGCCACTTGTTCAAGGCCTCAAGCTTCTTGTTGGCCATCTCGATCATGACGTCGAGTTCCGAGGATCGTTGTCTTTGATACTAGTTGATATGATCCTAGGTAGATGGATGTCAACGTGGATATGTGTAGGTGGATGGACCAATCAACCATGCTGATGGGGATACAATTGTGGGTGGAAACTCAACCAACAACCACAATGGAGAGACAAATGGCTAAAGAGTTCTTGCTTGCCTTCATTCATACCAATAGTTGGCATAAATAGCCATTACAACATAGAAAGGACAATACAAACTCTCAACTGGATTCACCCAATTCTCCTACTATAGTACCATCCTAGGTAGATGGATGTCGATGTGGATACGTGTGGGTGGAAACTCAACCAGCAACCACAATGGAGAGACAAATGGCTAAAGAGTTCTAGCTTGCCTTCATTCATACCAACGATTGGCATAAATAGCCATTACAACACAGAAAGGACACTACAAACTCCCAACTGGATTCACCCAATTCTCCTACTACAGTATGATCCTAGGTAGGTGGACGTCGATGTGGATTCGTGTGGGTGGATGAACCAAGCAACCACACTGATGGGGATACAATTGTGGGTGGAAACTCAACCAACAACCACAACGTAGAGACAAATGGCTAAAGAGTTCTTACTTGCCTTCATTCATACCAATGGTTGGCATAAATGGCCATTACAACACAAAAAGGACAATATAAACTCCCAACTAGATTCACCCAAATCTCCTACTATAGACGATCCCACACCAACCCATGCAATCTTTCCTTCATAGTGAAGGAGACTTCTTATGGTCCAAAAGGGAAGGTGTTGTTGTGCCTTTGCCAAAATGAGCTCTGAGTAGAGCTCGAGTTCCTAACCAATAGCTACTACTGCTCCATTGACCTTCTTCATGATGCTGCACCACTCTGATCGACGATCCATGCGAATCCACGGTACTGCCTCCTCCCTCTTAGCGAGTATACGTGGCTGCACTAGTTGGGACTGTATCAACTCATCCCTGTTGAAAATGTCATCGTCCTCGATGACCGAAGATCAAGATGACGATACTGCACCAGAAGTAGGGGCTGTGTTAAGTTTTCGTCGAGTTTTAAGGAAATGCATTGTAGTACAGTCGACAAAGAGCTCTTAAACAGATAAAATTTATAAACTCAGAATTTACAGTGAAATCCGAGGTCGAACACAGGTAGTAAATGTGAAATTCACGACATTAATCGTATTTAGAATCAATGAGCACAATAAATGAAGCACAAAAATAGAGATATTCAATGAATAATAAACTACTCAAATTGATATTCAATACTAAGCAAGAGTATTTCAATATTTCACAATGTTAAAAAGAAGTTAAGACAAAATAATGGTGATTTGAATAACCAATTATTAGCTCTAATCAAACATGCATATCACACATCTCAATTAAATCAAATATGCCTCAGACGACAGTTTCTTAAATTAGATGGCTTCAATGATCATCAGTAAGCACAAGCACAAGGCTTTTGCCTTTCTTCCTTTTTTCTCTTCTTTTTCTGCTTTAGCTTTCCTTCTCTTCTTGATAGCTCTGCATTCAATGATGATAATTCTATCAATTAGAGTTTATTTTGAGGGTATATGCACGCTAATAACATACTATGATGGCCGTGGGAGCATTGCATGCATTACGAATTAAGATTGCTTATAATCAATGTTTAATGGCCATGTGTACAAGTGCATGTTGAAACAGGCCTCAGATAAGTAATCAGACCGCACAGATGGATCCAGTTCGACAAACGGAGTCCAACAGACTCAAAATCGCCTAAATCCGACATCCGGAGCTCTCATAACAAGCCCAAGAAGATCTGAGGATCAGCGGCCACGAGGCCGCCCACACCATTAGCCGTAGCACTCGCACCCAGCCTCACTTCATCAAGAGCATTTTAAGCCATCCGATCCTTGGATTGGATGGCTAAGGATTCGTAAAGGCGCGCCCTCCACCGTGCCCAAAGAACCTTCAACGTGGAATTCTGATCGTTGAATTTCCATCTAACGGTCGATGTTGACCACACCTGATCTCACCTCCGCAACGACTCGCGAAGGCAGCATAGCGAGTGAAGCCTTGCACTCGCAAGCAACGGCAGGCGCTCGAAACCCCGCACGCTGCTAAATCTCGTCCTCGCAAAGGCGCAACTGATTACAACTGTGATGCAGGCGCAGATGGTGCGGATGGCTTCGATGCGGCGCCTCCGGATGCGAGCAGGCGCAAACGCATTCGCCAACACGCGCACTTGAGGCGCGATCTGAGCACACGCTCACGCGCAATCTGGGTCATCAATCGTGGATCGGACGGTTCTAAGCAGCGCACACGGATCGTGGATGGAGAAAGCACGCACGCACGGTTGGACCGGTGGGCGCGAGGCTTCAGCGACACTTGTGGAAGGGATTTAGTGACGTCCCGGACATTGCTAAAGACCGTTACCTTTTTTAGAAGCCCTCTTTTACTATATAAACCCCCACACCCACTTCATTTATGAGCATTCAATTTAATTCTCATTCACTCATTGAAGACTAGCCCTCTCCTATCTCTACCAAACACTCCATAGCTTCTCCCGAAGTTGCCGAGTCGCCGACGGAGCCCTCCTCCACCACCGTGGTCGCCTCGCCTCCTCCTCTCACTTTCCTTTACTCTAGTTTTATGTTACACTATTTTAAGCTTTCATCTAATGTTGTATTTGTAAACAATCTCTAATTGCATGTTATATGTTGATGTTGCTTCTCATATTATAGTTCATGCTTGATCAAGTGGTTATCATGTCTTAAACTAAAGATTCGAACCTTATTCTCTCTCTCTTTCTCTCTCTCTCTCTCTCTTGCTATCATTTTTGCAAGCAAAACACGAACATTTTGTGACATTCAAAGCGATAAAACAAATCTGATTTCATGCCTCCCTAAGATCGACACTTGGACTCACCAATCCATATCTTAAATTAAAATTGACGTCGCGAGCATATGCTACAATGACATAATTAAACCAACGCATTTCGCGTACGTTAGTTTTTAGTGCCGTTGCCAGGAGGCAACAGATTTCTTTTGTCGCTTTTATCCCACATTAGCACTCACATTTTCTAACTCGCTTTCCTCTCTCTACTTGTTGATTGCAGGAACTCGGTGCTTGGGCGACGGAGGAGCGCGATCCGAGATGGTAGATACAGAGTAAAGTGCTGCGAAGACTTTTTGTGAGTATCACTCCACCCATTGAGTGTTTGCTTGCTTAAAAAATACAATATATATATATATATATAAAAATTCAAAATTGGCGTGGTGAATGGTTACTTGACCCACATTCCAAACTCATCACTCAACAAAAAAAAACACTCTAATGTTCTTAAAGAAATAATCTTTCTAGAGTGTTCTTTCTTTTGAGTGGTGCTTAAGAAGCCACCGGTGTTGTCTTTAGCCGCACTACTCATCATAATTAAAATCAATTCACCTGGTAGAATTGCATGAATACTAGGGTGAATACATTAGGGTTATTTTTCTAGGGCCACATCATTCTAAAGGAAATCAACTATCGTCCGTTGTGTGCAAAACCTTGTATGCCTACTTGAACATTGTTTGAAAACATTAAGAAATTTCAACCCTAAAAATCACTAAAGCAAGGACGAATAATTAAAAGGCACCACATCCTAAAAAAAAAAACTTCCTTGAAAATCATGTTTTATTGAGTACACGCACACGCTCAAATGAACTAACTAAGAGGCATAACCCCAAACAACGTCTCATTACATATCCTGAGCACAAGCACTAACCTAGCCCCACATTAAAATGGAGTAGACGTACCCTAGGCAGGACCAGTCTAAGTCTTGGAGGTGTGACTAGGTTTGTTAGGCACTTGACCTTCGTTCCCTTTGTAAAGTCTGGTGTCTAGGTTGCGGGGAAGTGTCAAATGATCGCGATTGTGAGGTAATGGAACCGGCGGCGCGAGCCAAAGGAAGAACCTTCCCCTCAATCCCCTCGTAATCAACCTGGTCAGATTAACATCGGGAAGGGCAGTTAAGTGCTTGCAGATTTGATTATCTCCTTTGAGGCTTCTAGGTCACCTAAGTATACACTATAAGGACTAGACTTGCTTGCTTATTTGTGCACACGCTTCTCGCACCTCTCTCTCCGTATCCCTTCCCGTTCTTCTCTAGTGTATGCATGGGAGATGATCATTTCATCCTGAGTTTGTTTTTGTTTTAGAGAGGGAAATCAGGAGGAGACTTGATTTTTCAAGGGAAATGACTGACCCAAGAATTGATGAGATTGAGGACCAACCTCAACTCAATGCTATGGCCATCATTCAGACTCAAATCTCTGCCAACCACCAACTCCAACAACAACAGATCCAAACCATCATGCAAGCCATACACCGTTTGCGAAACCCTCAAGGGCAACCTCCACTGAACCCACCTAACCCATCACAACCTCCCGAGGGCCAACCAAGGCCTCTTTGTGATTTTTATGATCCGTTTGCTATCTGGATTGAGCCACATCTTAGGGTCCCCGAAGGGAGAGATGATTTTGAGCTAAAACATGATGTCTTGAGCTTAATTCAAAGCCACTTTCATGAGAGCTCAAATGAGGACCCCTTCGAACACCTAGAGGACCTAGACTGGATCGCCCCGGACTATGAAACCAAGGAACATCAGCTTGGATATTGTTTTAATTAAGATGTTCCCTTTCTCCCTAGAAGACAAGGCTTCTTACTTGCTTAGAACCTTAGGGAGACCCATCTCCACCTGGGAGGAACTGAGGCATACATTCTTGAAGAAATTTTTCCTCATATGTCCTTAGAAGAGCAATTATCACATTCATACTATAAGATGGGAAACAATTTCATGAGGCGTGAGAAAGATTTAATGAATTACTAAGGAAATGCCTACACCACGAGGTTCCAAGGTGGCAATTAGCCCATATCTTCTACCATGGTCTGGACAATAACCTTAAGAATTTTATTGATGCCTCATGTGGAGGCAATTTTCTGAACAAGGAAGAGGAAAACGCGTTCGAACTCTTTGAGTCTATGAGTGAGAATTCGCTTAATAACGCCTCCATGACCCAATTCAACAGGTCCAGTCAACCCCGTGGAGGGATTTACGAAGTGCAAACTAATTCAAGGACGGTTGACATGGGCATCATTGCAAAGAAGCTGGATCGAGTTGACAAGCTTCTGAATCAATCTCGGACACCCTTGCAAACCTTCTCCCTAGCAAAGGAAGCTCACAATGTTGACCTGGTTTAGTCTATGAACCAAACACACCTGGAACAACCCCTGCCTACGTTCTAGGGAGGGACCTTTGCTCCCTCATACCTTGACTATTCTTTCCCCTCCCCTTTGGCACCTCTTACCTTGGAAGATGCTAATGCCATCCAAGGTTACTCCAAACCTGATTCTTTCTCTAACACTTACAATGTCGGATGGGCAATCCAAAAATCAAACTAATTCCAGAACCAACCTAGGCCAAACCCTCCCTCCTATCAACAAGGTTCACCTACTAGACCACCCTATAACTAGAATAGGGTGGCCTCTACACAACAAAACCAACTGGACACCCTGGTTAAGATGATGACTGATATGAATCAAAAACATCAGGAGGAGATGGCTTTAGTGAAGGGACAATTGAACCAGCTGTTGGATAACAAACAACAAGGGTTCCTTCCATCTCAGCCACAACCAGACCCAAGGAATGTCATGAACTGAGGCCACAATATCAGGGGCAAGCCCATGTGATTCTACAAGCCCCACGGACACCCCCTGGGTTTGCTGCTTCTTGTTCTTCTCAAGTACCTAACCCTGGTCCCAATGCCTCAGCCAATGCGATTACCTTGAGAAGTGGCACTCAAACCCAAGACCCCAAATGGCTAACCCCTCCTGTGACCTCACTTCCTGATATGCCTGATTCTAAGGATGAGTGGGGGGAACCCAAGGACTAGGAGTCTGAACCAATTCAAACCCAAACACCATACCTTGAAGCCTTGGAGAAAAAGGAAAAGTGTGGCTGAGAATGAGGAGTTGTTGGAGATTTTTAAACAAGTTCAGATTAATATTCCTCTCCTCGAAGCAATCAAGCATGTCCTGGCTTACGCTAAATTTTTGAAGGAGGTTTGTATGCCTAAGCGTAAGCCAAGAGCCCAAGCACCTAGGAAGGTAGTGCTCTCGGAACAAGCTAGTTCAGTGATATTGAGCAGCCTACCTCCGAAAAGAACTGACCCGGGAGTGCCTCTGATATCTTGCAATATTGGTGACATGACATTTGATAGAGCACTCTCGAACTTAGGTGCTTCAATTAACTTAATCCTGACTACCCTTTATCACCAATTTGGATTTGGGGAATTAAAGCCCACACCTGTAACTATCCAACTGGCCGATCGATCCGTGAAACCCCAAAAGGGGTAGTTTAGGATGTAATTGTTCGGGTTAAGGACTTTTATTTCCCAGTCGACTTTTTAGTCCTTGACATGGAAGTCCCCAAACAACTACAAAACACACCAATCATCCTGGGCAGACCCTTCTTGGCTACAGCCAAGGCAAATATTGATTATGACACGGGATGTATGGAAATCGCCTTTGGAGATAAGAAGATGCAATTGAATATCTTCAAGGTAACTAAGTCTTTTGATTGTGGTTAGGTCGAGGAGCACGATCCTATGAAACCCCTGGTTGAAGAATGCCTCACCATTAGCCTTTAGAAAACCATCTTACTCAACTAGTTGATGACTACCTTGACCCATCCCAGTCTATGAAGGTTGACATCTGTAGAGCTGATTACCATCGACAACCTCCATTTGAGGAGATTGATGTTGATCAACTCCTGCCTTTCCGTTACCCATCAAATGTTGTCCCACCTACACCTGAATTGAAGCCCCTCCCCGATAACCTCAAGTATGTCTTCTTAGGACCTGATCAGACTTTCCCTGTGCTTATCAATGCTCATTTAACTAGGGATCAAGAATTTAGGTTGACTACTACCCTTTCTGAACATCGGGCAACCATTGGGTAGACAATCTTCGACTTAAGGGGGATTAGCCCTACCTATTGCACTCACAAGATCTATTTGGAAGATGGGGCTTGACCTTCTCATCAGATGCAAAGGCGGTTAAACCCAAACATGCGAGAGGTCGTTAAAAATGAGATCATTAAATGGCTCGAAGCGGGAATCATCTAACCGATTTCCGATAGCCCCTAGGTGAGCCACACTCAAGTGGTACCCAAGAAGGCCGGGCTCATCGTGGTCACAAATGACCAGGGCGAATCCATCCCCACCTGCATCGCCACCGCGTGGAGGGTGTGCATTGATTATAGAAGCTTAATGAAGCTACTAAGAAAGATCATTTCCCTCTGCCATTCGTTGACCAGATTCTCGAACGATTGGCAGGGCAGAAATATTTTTGCTTCCTGGATGGATATTCAGGATACAACTAGGTTGCTATTGCATCAGAGGATCAAGAGAAAACCACATTCACTTGCTCGTATGGCATGTTTGCATTCTGCCGTATGCCATTCGGGTTATGCAACACACTCGCTACCTTTCAGCGTTGCATGTTAGCCATCTTTTCAGAGATGGTAGGTGCATATTTGGAGGTCTTTATTGCATGATTTCTCAGTGTTCGAAAACTCATTCAACCATTGTCTTAACAACGTGGAAAAGATCTTGAAGCGATGTATCGAGATCAACTTGGTTTTAAGCTGGGAAAAGAGTCATTTCATGGTTTAGGAAGGTATTATCCTCGGTCACATTGTCTCGCATAGGAGCATTGAAGTTGATCGAGCTAAGGTTGATTTAATTTCCAAACTTCCACCCCCTAGCTCGATCAAGCAAATCTAATCTTTCCTAAGACATGTTGGCTTGTATAGAAGATTCATTAAGGATTTTTCCAAATTTTCCAAGCCTTTGATTGACCTTCTAGCCAACGATGCACTTTTTCACATGACACCTAATTGCATCAAGGCCTACAACACTCTTAGGGAAACAGTCTCCACTGCACCGATTTTACAACCCCCAGACTGGTCCCAAGACTTTGAGATAATGTGCGATGCATCAGATTTTGTTGTTGGTGCAGTCCTAGGACAAAGAAGAGAGAAGAAACCCGTGATGATCTACTACGCGAGCAAAACTTTAGATGAGGCTCAATGGAATTACACTGTCACAGAAAAATAACTGCTCACCGTAGTCTTTAGGTTAGAAAAGTTCAGGCCATACCTTCTAGGATCCCACGTGACGGTTTACACCGACCACTCGGCTATCCGGTATTTGTTGGCCAAAAAGGACGTTAAACCCAGGCTCATCAGATGGATCCTGCTCTTGCAAGAATTTGACCTGGAAATATGTGACAAAGCCGGGTCCAAGAATGTTGTAGTCGACCACTTGTCTAGACTTCATCTGGACCACATTGGACCCTCATTACCCTTAACCAACACCTTCCCTGATGAACAATTTCTAGCCGTGCAAGGAAGGAGGTTACCTTGATATGCAGACTTAGTCAACTATTTAGCGGTAGGTCAGACTCCGTACGGTCGGTCCAGACAGTAATAAGATAAGCTTTTGGCTAAAGCCAAGCACAATTTCTAGGAAGATCCTATGTTGTTTAGACTCTGTGCTGACCAGATCATTAGGAGGTGTATTCCTAAAGAGGAGGTCCAAAGTGTGCTATCCTTCTGTCACGACCAAGCCTGTAGTGGCCACTTCTTTGGAAAGCAGACGGCTGTAAAGTTTTTGCAGTCCAGTTTTTACTGGCCATCCTTATTCAAGGATGCATACAGCTTTGCGAAGACTTGCTCGCGTTGCCAGACATTAGGGATTATGACCAGAAAGGATATGATGCTCTTACAACCCATTCTGATCATCGAAATTTTTGATGTCTGGGGCATCGATTTTATGGGTCCTTTCCCACCATCTAACGGCTTCAAGTACATATTAGTCTCAGTGGACTATGTCTCGAAATGGATCGAAGCCGTAGCTACCCGAAGATGTGACCATAAGCTTGTCATGGACTTTCTTAAGAGAAATATCTTCTCTCGATTTGGGATACCGAAAGTCATGATCAGTGATGGTGGGAGTCACTTTATTCATGCCCAATTTCGCGCCTTACTTAGGAAATATGGGGTTACTCACTTTATTGCCATCCCGTATTACCCTCAAACAAATGGACAAATTGAGGTCTCCAATAGGCAGATCAAGAATATTCTGCAAAAGACTGTGAGACCGACCGGAAGGATTGGTCCACGCGATTGGATGATGCCCTTTGGGTATACAGGATCGCTTTTAAGACCCCGATAGGCATGTCTCCTTATCAATTGGTCTTTAGCAAAGCTTGCCAACTTTCGGTAGAGTTTGAACATCGGGCATACTGGGCTGTTAAGCAGTGCAATATGGATTCCCAGTTGGTCGGAGCACAAATGATACTCCAACTCTCCGAGTTCGAGGAAATCCGTCGGGACGCTTATGAGAACAATCAACTTTACAAAGAGAAGATGAAAGCCGTCCACAACAAACACATTCATAGGAAAACCTTCAAGCCCAATCAGCAAGTCTGGCTTTTTGATGCAAGACTTAAATTTTTCCCCAGGAAGCTGAGATCAAAGTGGAGAGGACCATATCAGGCGGTCAAACCTTATCCCAATAGGGCGGTTGAAATTGTAAATCCTAAGACTGGGCAAACCTTCATAGTAAACGACTAGAGATTAAAACATTTTCTTACCCAAGTTCCCCAAAGGAAGTAGTCACCCTCATTGAGGGTTGACACGGAGCTTCGCCCAGCTGGAGGCAATAAACTCAGCGCTTCCTGAGAGGCAACCCAGAAGATTCAGGCTGTTCAGGTACACGGCGGCACTCAGGTGATTTCTTTCTGTACCCCCTTACATACATTTATTTGCCAATGAGGACATTGTCCAACTTAAGCATGGGAGGTGATAATTCGCATTCTCTGAGTTTATATTATCAACTTGAATTATATATATATATATATATATATATATATATATATATATATATATATATATATATATATATATATATATAGAGAGAGAGAGAGAGAGAGAGAGAGAGAGAGAATTAGGAAAGAAAACTTAGGCATTAAGAGCTTGTCAACTGTAGGAAATAATATGATAAGGACCTAAGCACTTAGACTCTGCAGGCTTAATTAGCCTAGGTGTCTACTAAAATGTGGATTTATTCTCGAGTCCTCGCAACCTTAATTTACATTAATCTGATCAATAAAGTAGGGTGATAAGTATACGACTTATCAACTCGCCCTTTGACTTGGAGGGACTTATAGTCTAAGCATCTGCATACATTTTTTCACTGACTCACTCCTTGGAGATTTTAACAGAAATTAGGTAGCTAATGAACCTTCTAGGGTGGTATGATTGGCAAGTTGTCGTGGGTAACAGCCGATTGGCCGGTTGTCTATAGCCCAGCCACAGGACCATTCTCTTTTATTATTGCCTCTAGGTAAATCTTAGATCAGGAAAGCCACCTACTAAATAGAAGAAAAAGAAAAGAAAAAAAAAGGAGAAATAAAAAATAGAAAAAGAAGAAAATGAAAAAAAAGATAAATAAGTCACTTCACCACATGAGTATGGCTGGCAAGTAATCGGTAGTAACAGCTCATTGGCCAGTTGTCCAGAACCAAGCTCACTAAATGCACGAAAGAATCCAAAACACTTAAAGAATAAGCGGGAAAGTAGAACAATACGGGAAGATATACACTGGAAGCACCATTGCGTTGACCTTACACAAAATAAAAGTAGGGAGAAAGCTATCGGTTGGACAGATACACCTTTAGGCAAGCATTTTCTTTTTTGATCACCTAGGGATGTAGAAACTCGAAGTCTGTTTTAATTACCGTTGAGTGAGTCTATCACAATTTTTACACCAAGATGCTTAGCACTTAGAGTTTTTTTCGAGTTATGCGTCGGTTGGGTAGTCGTAAGAAGTTACCTACACACTCTCAACTCCAAAAATCCAAAAAAATTAGAAAAGATGAAAAAGAAAAAAAATGTGTGTATATATATATATATATATATATATATATATATATGTATGTGTGTGTGTGTGCGTGCGCGCGCTTAAATTTAAAGCGAGGACTTGGGCGGTTTGCTTTTTAGCAAACACTTAGGTATTGTTTAGTCTATGTGGATTAGGGTCTTAATATATATTTCCTCCTGTTGACAAGTAACACATGTCTAAGCAATCAATTCCTAATTCCAACTAAAAATAATGGCTAGGATAACCTTGCTAGGGACTAGCAAGGGATGAGCATGTGGGTATGATAACTTTGCATTCAATGATGATAATTCCATCAATTAGAATTTATTTTGAAGGTATATGCATGCTAATAACATACCATGATGGGTGTGAGAGCATTGCATGCATTACGAATTAAGATTGCTTATAATCAACGTTTAATGGCCATGAGTATAAGTGCATGTTGAAACAGGCCTCAGATGAGTAATCGGACCGCATGGATGGATCCAGTTTGACGAACGGAGTCCAACGGACTCAAATCGCCTAAATCTGACATCCGAAGCTCTCACAACAAGCCCAAGAAATCGTGACTGTTGATCTGAGGATGAACGGCCACGAGGCCGCCACGTGTCGTGCATCCGCGCCATCAGCCGTCACGCCCGCACCTAGCCTCTCTTCATCAAGAGCATTTTAAGTCGTTCGATCCTTGGATCGGACGGCTAAGGATTCGTAAAGGCGCACCCTCCATCGCGCCCAAAGAACCTTCAACGTGGAATTCTGACTGTTGGATTTCCATCCAACGGTCGACGTCGACTACACCTGATCTCACCTCTGCAATGACTCGCGAAGGCAACACAGCGAGTGAAGCCTCGCACTGGCAAGCAGCGGCAGGCGCTCGAAACCCCGCACACTACTAAATCTCGTCCTCACGAAGGCGCGGTTGATTGCAACCGTAGATGCGAGCGCAGATGGTGCAGATGGCGTCCATGCGGCGCCTCTGGATACGAGCAGGCGCAAACGCATTCGCCAACACATGCACTTGAGGCACGATCTGAGCGCGTGCTCACGCACAATCTGGGCTGTCAATCGTGGATCGGACGATTCTGAGCCAGCGCACATGGATCGCGGAGGGAGAAAGCACGCGTGCGACACTTGTGGAAGGGATTTAGCGACATTCCGGACGTTGCTAAAGACCCTTACCTCTTTTAGAAGCCCTCTTTCACTATACAAACCCCCACACCAACTCCATTTATGAGCATTCAATTCAATTCTCATTCACTCATTGAAGACTAGCCCTCTCCTAGCTCTACCATACACTCCATAGCTTCTCCTGGAATTGCTGAGTCGCCGACGGAGCCCTCCTCCACTGCCGTGGCTGCCTCGCCTCCTCTTACTTCCCTTTACTCTAGTTTTATGTTGCACTATTTTGAGCTTTCATCTATTGTTGTTTTCGTAAATAATCTCTAATTGCATGTTATATGTTGATGTTACTTCTCATATCATAGTTCATGCTTCATCAAGTGGTTATCATGTCTTAAACTAAAGATTCTAACCCTACTCTCTCTCGCTATCATTTTCGCAAGCAAAACACGGCGAACATTTTGTGACATTCAAAGCGATAAAACAAATCTAATTTCACACCTTTCTGAGATCGACACTTGGACTTACCAATCCATATCTTAAATTAAAATCGACGTCGCTAGCATATGCTACAACGACATAATTAAACCAACTCATTCCGCATGCGTCACTTCTCTCCTTTGCTTAAGGCTTTCTTCTTTCCTCCAGCATGAGCCTTCCTTTTTTCTCCTTCACAGAGCCTAAGTGTTAGGTGTTTCAGCACAAGGCACGCACCTGGAGCAAAACCATAGAGAGCAAAACCCTCCCCATTCCTCTCACAAATTCTCCTTTCTCTTTCTCAAATCCAGGTAGCTAATCGGGTATTCACGGATCCGAGTAAATGGGTTTGACCAGGCTCACCGGGAGTGCGGGTGAGCGAGGTGTGCATGCGTGTGAGGGACTCGACCCCTCAGTGTATGGGCGAGGGGTCGGTGTGACGAAATCAGCTTATATGCCTCCGCAAACTCTGTCATCCATGATGTGGGACTATACGTCCCACATGTCCCTCACAGCACAGCAGTAGGTGGAGCTCTGTCCAATTGGAGTAGTAGTCGTGTCGCTCCTGCTCAATTGAGGCCCAGGGAAGACTCTTGGAGAAGTTCCGCAGGATCTGGGCTTTTCGATTTGGGTGAAGACGGTTAGAGCAAGGCGGATGTGGTCGGAGACGATGGCGGCGACGGCGAGCAGAGGCGAGACCTACACTTTACGAATATGGGCTCAAAAGCCCCAGTTAAAAAGTTCAAAGGCTTTGTCGGATGATGGTAAAGGTAGTGGCGGTGGTTTTATGGCGTATGGAGGCATGTGGTGACCTGCTGAGGTCGAAGAAGGTGACGGACGATGGGTGTGTTCGGTGGGCAGTTTGGGTGATCAATCCCCTCAATTTCTTGAGGGGTTTTGGTCGTGGAGGTTCAGCGGAGCTTTTGGAGGTGGAACGGAGCGGTTTGGTGGTCGGACGTTGCGTGGCGAGCTCGTCGGAGCTTTGTTGGAGTGAAGGAAGAGGGAGGGGGAGGAGCGTGGTCGTGAGTTGAAACTAGGATTTAGAGGGAGGAAAAGAAAGTAGAGGGAGAGAGGAAGAGATAGGACCTAATTTAATGGATGAATAGGAAGGTACAAGCACCGGCGTGATGGCCGGCGCCATGGAAGAAGCGTGTTCCTTGAGGGAGACAACGGCGAAGAAAGGGGGAGACAACCCTCGCTTTGGCTGGCGAGGCGCGAAGGAGGATAAGGAAGATGGACAAGCCAATTTTACCGTTCGCTGTCTGTAGGATGAAGGGGATGGAGGTCACCAGAGCTAAGTTGGAATGTGGTCGAAGAGGGAGAAGGGAGAGGTAATTGGCCTCAAAACCTAGCTAAGGAGGTGAGGTTTGCATCGGGGGTGTTTTTATAGGGCTTAGGGGGGCATTCCAAGCTTGGAAACCAAGCTTGGAAGCTCGAGATCTTCGCAAAATAGGAAACCCACGTTTTCAAATTGTTCGCATTAGGTTTTGGGCAAGACTTAAAGCCCAAGATGCGGCTTAGATTGAAGAGGATCTTCTCAGGAGTTCCCCTTTCAATTTTGGAAGGGTTTAGGCGTGAAATCAGGGAGAACTCCTTGATTGAAGGTCGGCGGAAGCTGAGTTCACACGACCATGGTAGCAAGGACCTAAACGTGAAGATGACAAAGTTGGGAGGCTATTCACAAGGATTTCAAAAGCTAGGGGCTTGTGTGAGATAGAAAGTCTGACTGGACTAAAATGCAAACTAGGTCAAGATCTCTGATTGGACCCAAGGAATCTGATTGTGAAGTCAGATTTTGGTTTTGACAAAGTTTGATTAGGTAATTTACGTAGAAACCCAAATTAGGGTAACTTCTTGTCTGAGACTTTGTTTTTGGTCAAAAAGGGGTTCCATAGGTCAAAAAAGGTTTCAATGGTCAAATCAAGGATATCAAACCTTATGGAATATTTTTCTATTATTATTAGAAGGTTTAGATGGAATTTATCCTGACCAAAACCTTTGTTATTCAAGTGGGTCTGAAATTAGGGTTTCGGCTGCTGTTTTAACTCTCATAGTGCGCGAAAACCCGTTTCTATCTGTACGGATCCTTTTATTAATCATTAATGAACAATTGGCCTTCATTTAACCCCTGGGAAATCCGATGATTATTTTGCATTTATGATATGCTGTTAAAATTGTAGATTTAACCCTGATTTAATGCACTCTTCTCAGAAAGGATATGTAATAAATTATGACTCTCCTGTGATTACGTAGGAGCAGTTGTCAATTGATTCTGACTAATTAAAGCTAGTTATGGCTGATGATGACATTATCATCATACCTCTATGCCTAACTTTTGCTAGTCCCTTAGCAAAATCTTGTGAAAGGAACTAGAGTTCTAGACCATGCATTGATGTTTAGAGTCTTAATTCTTATTACTTTTTAGAAATTAGGTCAAAATGCTAATAATAGGCCTAGAGGTATTCAAGTATTAATCAAGATCCAGACCTAACCAGCTTCAGCCTCAGTCTGTTGTGAAGGTTTTTAGGGCCCGCAAAAACTGCCTAGTGATTTATTGAACTCAGTGGTTAAAGCACCCGTACTTAGAATGTAGTATATCTAGGTTCAGTTTGCCAGTGCATTTTTTGTAAGAGAGAGGGATAGAAGTAGTTTTTTTCATTTGGAGAGTTCTCTCTTTTTTCTTTTTAGATTTCCTAGATCCAACCTCGAATTAGCCCTAAACACGATCTATATCGGATTCCTTGTCCCCATCATCAATCCTTGAAACGTCTCTGGCTATCGATGCTTCGGGATAGCCCCGCCCATGGAAACCCCCATAACCCTAGCTTTCCACACTTTGAGATAGTGTCGCCCATGGCGTTTCGTAGCTAAATTCAGGTCCTGCCAATCGACATTTCGGGATAATCCCGCCCATGGTACTTGAACCAACACAGGGTGCTTATATGCCCCCGGTAGGATATTTAGATATCCTAGGTGACAAGTACCGAGGAGACGATATGTTATTACGTATCTTCAAGTAGAATTTTCCACCTCTGCACTGGGAATTCGTCTAATCAACTGTGTTGTCGAGCCACTCCTAAGCTAGATCTTTGAGATGACTTTTCAGAACATAACACTTTTGGTAGTTTTTTATTTATTAAGCACACTGAACCAGACTAAGTGTGTGATTTTGGGTGCTTAAGTCACCAAGTCCTGCAAACCATAGGGCAGGTAACGGGGCTAAATAATCCCTAAGCCTTAGACTTGATACATCAGCTTCGCACTTTCCTCATCCTCTTGAGGACTAATCCGGATCTTAATGGATACGTGAATGTTTAAGTCCTATAACAAGTCCAAGAGGCCTAAGATCAGCACTTATACTAATCTGTCTCTTTGTTTTTTCATGACTTAATTTTTCTTTTCTTTTTGATTAGGTTCAGAACTTAAGTAATCTCCATAATCAAGTTCTAGTGACTCATTTTTGTTTTTGGTTTTGCCCTTTTTTGACATTTGAACTTTCTTTTCCTCTTTTTCTCCTCATAAAAGATATGTAATTAAAATTATCAAAATTTCCTCCCCTTTCTCCATTTTTTTTATTTTTTTATCAAATTTTGAATATGTATATTTTTTGTGAGAACCCCTCAGAGAATTGATTTCCATCTATTTGCACTTTAACACCCCCATGCTTAAGTTTTGCAATGTCCTTATTGTAAATCGGAGGGTATGAAATCAACTTGGTTCAAGGATTAAAACAGGGTCAATGGATTGGGATGACCGTTGCGGACGATTTCAAACTTTGATATAAGTACCAAAGGTGGAGTCGGCTGTTCTGACATTGAACTCAAAAGTGTAATAGGAGTGTAGCTCAAAAGATGATTAGAAGGGTCTTTGATTTTTGGAATGATGGGTTGCCTCCCGTTAAGCGCTAAATTCAATGCCTTTAGCTGAGCAGAAAGTGGTCAAGGAGAAGAGGTGGTCAAATCAAAAGAGTTTTGTAAAACAAGCACCTTGACCAATAGCTTGGTTGGTCCAACCAGGTGCTTGTTCAGATCTACAGGTTGATGATGCAGCCCAAACCCAATCAGTCTGGTGGGTTGATAAATGTAAATCAAAAGATACGGAGCCCACCAGATATTTTGAGACTCAACCAGCTATGGAAGTGAAAATTCAGGGTTTGGCTGAGTCGGTTCAACCTGGTCAGAGTTGGGATCCTCAAAAGAAAATGGATCTGAAAAGGATATAGGAACCCTACTGATCAGATCAGAAAAGGATAGGAAATGATTATCGATCTGATCCATGTCCGAAACCCGATCAAAAGATGACGTAGAATCATATGCAACCAGATCAGAGAGAGGTGAATCGGAGTAGAAGTTGATTCTGGTGGCAGGTTGGGGTTGGGAATGGGTTTCGTAAAGCTCTGTGTGGATCAGAAGTTGGGGCTTCTTTGAAATTCAAATCATTGGCCTCAGCATCAGAATTAAATAATGGATTGTGGATGCTGAGGTCGTAAACTGCTCATAGTTATCAGGAAACAAAGGCTCTCCAAAATCACAGTAAGATTTGAAATCATCGAAGAATGTGCAAAGATCATGTTCTGAATCTAATTCTAGATTGAGAGTTTCACCATAGAATGAATCAAGATGTGTAGAATTAGCAACCTGACTTAGATCTAACCTAATTTCTGATTCTGAGCTCAAAAAGGTGTCCTTATTAGGCATGGGCTCAGGTTCTTGGTTCCTAGAATAGACCCAATCGAATCCCAGCTCTTTAAACTCCTCGGTTTCTGTATCATAGATCGATTTGACTTTTGAGAAATCAATCTGTGTTTCTGAGGAGGTTGGAGAGATATAATCATCAAATATAGGCCCATAATCATAATCTAGATTCAAAATCTGATTCTCATCATGTTGGGCCTTATGATTATCCCAGATAGGCTCGGATCCAAATTTTAGGTTAAGGGTAAGGATTAGATCACTAAAATCTAGGATGGGCTCTATTGGGATGTTAGAATCATCCTCGAGAATCACCTTATCAAAATAAGGAGTGAAATTTACATTCTCAAGAGGTTCTGACTCAATCTCATCATCACAGGTGTCAGGGAAATCTAGGCTTGACGGACCAGCTTCATGATTTTCTAGGACTGATTTAGAATTGAGAACACCTGCAATCGGATCCTCCCAACCCATCTCAAGATTAGGTGTGTCATTCTGTATATTGTTTGTATCTAATTCCATTTGGGTTGGGGATCCACAACAACCTTGATTTTCGAATATGGGATCTGGGAAATCAGATTGATTCTCAGTCTTACTCCAAGATGTCTCATCATCTTTTGAAGGAATGTATGGGTATCTTTGATCAATGGTTTTCTGTAATGTGTTTAGCATGTGCCCACTTTTATCCATGAGACCTTTGTACATCCCCTAAAGTTGTGGGTCTGACACACATTGTATATACTCATTATTGTGCCATCTCCACAATTCACTGTAGTCTGATAAAAGATCATCCTGGGTTGAACCATGTAAGATTTATGAAAATAGCATTTCAGCACGGTTCATAATGTGGGTTGTTTCTAGAACATTAACTGAAATCCTGATAATCTTTCATAGACCTTTGGGATTCAGGTTTCCTAATTACTCTTCCTAACTTGGTAGGTTGCATTTTCAAATTAGGTGGTGGATCATGATTTAGAATCAAACTCAGGTTCAGATTGAAGTAATTAGATCGGATTAGAAATCCCGTATAAGATCTAATGAGGCTTATTAGGTTAAAAACCTAATGACCTTCCTGTGTATGTGCTTTATAGAAGGGATGAGGAACTGGATGTGATTTGGACTCCAGCAAGGCACCCAAAGATTTCTAGATGACTAAGGCTTGTTTTGAGGCGAATGATACCTCTTAATAAAAAATTATCACACTCGAGAATTACCTGGGTAGCCAGGAAGGGAAAGCTTCGTAAAGACCCCTACATGGTAGAGCGTCCCCCCAGGTTACAGGGTTTCCCCCACCCGATCTTCCTTGTCATTGCGGTTCCAAGTAGACCGGTATGTGCAAATTGAGACCTTAAGTCTACCAATTTTATTCCTAATTTGTGCCTTGGATTTCACTTGATTATAAGTTGATTTAGTTTGTGACCTAATTTGGAGGTTGATTGGCCTACAAAGTATGTTAATTTCACTTGACCTGCCCTAAAAGATGGAGAATGAAATCTAGGTCAAGACCCAAAGATCACCCTGAATTGACTCTCAGGTTATTAGGTCTACAATTTTAGGATTCAAGTGATATTTAGAACCTGATTTTAGGGTTCTTTTGATTAGGTCTTTTCAATAAGGGGTTTAGGTAGCACACAAATGCATGAGGTTTGATTTCCTTTAATGCAAGTAATTGTGAACTCATACTTCAAAACCCTAGAGTAGAAACCCTACTTGGCTCTATTCCAAGTCTAATTTGATCTTAAAATGTTCTCCTTGGACAACAGACAAGAAGTACGTAGTCCAAGAAGATTAGAAATTAAGCATAAATCTCTATAAGGTACAGGAAATCATGGTAGGGATCTCTAGGAAGAATCGTCTCAACTTCAATCAGATGTGAATTTTTTCGCAAATCGGGGAACTTGCCGTTTAAATGATGATTACTAAGAAATTACGGCAGGTGAATCCTAATTGATTTGTTTCCTTTTTATCTTCCTAAGATTTTTAAAGGTTGATTAGGGAAGAAGAGAGATTACCTGTCTTGGGAGTGGCTGATTTGCGTGGAAGATCTCCTCGTGATGTACCTCACAAAATCACAATCAAATCAAACATGGCAAGTTAGTGCTCAGATAATAATAAAGAAATATAAGACTAATGTGTGAATTACGCGTTGCTCCCCAGCAACGATGCCAAAATGTTAAGCTTTCGTTGAGTTTTAAGGAAATACATTGTAATACAATCGACAAATAGCTCTTAAACATATAAAATCTATAAAGTCAAAATCTACAATAGAGTCCAAGGTCGAACACAGGGAGCAAATGTGGAATTCACAACATTAATCACATTTAGAATCAATGAGCACAATAAACGAAACACAAAAATAGAGATATTCAATAAATAATAATCTACTCATTGATAATTAATACTAAGCAAGAGTATTTCAATAGTTCACAATGATAAAAAGAAGTTAAGACAAAATAATGGTGATTTGAATCACCAATTATTAGCCTTAATCAAACATGCATATCAAACATCTCAATTAAATCCAATAAATGAATAGTAACTTGAATGCTACAGTGCCTCAGACAACAGTTGCCCAAATCAGACGGCTTAAGTGATCATCAGTAAGCACAAGCATAAGGCTTTCTCCTTTCTTCCTTTGTTCTCTGTTTCTTTTTCTGCTTCAGCTTTCCTTCTCTTCTCTCCTATGCTTAAGGCTTTCTTCTTTCCTTTAGCACGAGCCTTCCTTTTTTCTCCTTCACAGAGCCTAAGTATTAGGCATTTCAGCACAAGGCATGCACCTAGAGCAAAACCACAGAGAGCAAAATCCTCCCCATTCCTCTCATAAATTCTCCTTTCTCTTTCTCAAATCCAAGTAGGTAATTGGGTATTCAGGGATCCAGGTAAACGAGTTTAACTAGGCTCACCGAGGGTGTGCGTGGGTGTGAGGGACCCAACCCCTCATGTACTGGGCGAGGGGTCGGTGTGACGAAATCAACTTATACGCCTCCGCAAACTTTGTCGTCCATGATGTGGGACTATATGTCCCACGTGTCCCTCGCAGCGCAATAGTAGATGGAGCTCCATCCAATTGTAGTAGCTGCGTCGCTCTTGCTCAATTGAGGCCCAGGGAAGACTCTTTAAGAAGTTCCATAGGATCTGGGCTTTTCGATTTGGGTGAAGATGACTGGAGCAAGGCTGACGTGGTCGAAGATGATGACGGCGATGGCGAGCTGAGGTGAGACATACACTTCACGAATACGTGCTCAAAAGCCCCGGTTAAAAAGCTCAAAGGCTTCGCTGGATGATGGCAAAGGTAGTGGCAGTGGTTTTATGGCTTATGGAGGCGTGTGGTGACCTGCCAAGGTTGGAGAAGGTGACAGACGATGGGTGTGCTCGATTGGCGGTTTGGGTGATCAATCCCCTCAATTTCTCTAGGGGTTTTGGTCGTGGATGTTCGGCAGAGCTTTTGGAGGTGGGGCAGAGCGGTTTAGTGGTCGGACGTAGCATGGCAAGCTTGTCGAAGCTTCGTCAGAGTGGAGGAAGACGGAGGGGGAGGAGTGTGGTCATGAGTTGAAACTAGGGTTTAGAGAGAGGAAAAGAAAGTAGAGGGAGAGAGGAAGAGATAAGACCTAATTTACTTGACGAATGGGAAGGAATACGAGCATTGGTGTGATGGCTGGCGCCATGGAAGAAGCATGTTCCTTCAGGGAGATGGTGGCGAACAGAGGGGGAGACGGCCCTCGCTCTGGCTAGCGAGGTGTGGAGGAGGATAAGGAAGAAGATGGACAAGCCAATTTGACCATTGGTTGTCTGTAGGACGAAGGGGATGGAGGTCGTCAGAGCTAGGGGGGAACATGGTCGGAGAGGGAGAAGGGAGAGGTAATTGGCCTTAAAACCTAGCTAAGGAGGTGAGGTTTGCATTAGGGGTATTTTTATAAGGCTCAGGGGGGCATTCCATGCTTGGAAGCTCGAGATCTTTGCAAAATAGGAAACCCATGTTTTCAAATCATTTGCATTAGTTTTTGGGTAAGACTTAGAGTCCAAGATGCAGCTTAGATTGAAGAGGATCTTTTCAGGAGTTCCCCTTCCAATTTTGGAAGGGTTTAGGCGTGAAATCAGGGAGAACTCCTTGATTGAAGGTCGGCGGCAGCTGTGTTCATACAGCCATGGCAGCAGGGACCTAAATGCGAAGAAGATGACAAAGTTAGGGGCTATTCACAAGGATTTCAGAAGCTAGGGGCTTGTATGAGATATAAAGATCTGATTGAACTAAAATGCACCCTAGGTCAAGATGATCTCTGATTGGGCTCAAATTTTAGTACAAACCTAATTTGGACCCAAGAAATCTGATGGTGAAGTCAGATTTTGGTTTTGACCATGTTTGACTGGGTAACTTACGTAGAAACCCAAATTAAGCCAACTTCTTGTCTGAGACTCTGTTTTAGGTCAAAATGGGTTCCAATGGTCAAATTAAGTATACCAAACCTTATGGAATATTTTTCTATAATTTTTAGAAGGTTTAGATGGAATTTATCTTTACCATAGCCTCTGTTATTCAAGTAAGTTTAAAATTAGGATTTTAGGTGCTGTTTTGACTCTCGCAGTGTACGAAAACTTATTTTTGTCTGTACGGACCCTCTTATTAGTCATTAATGAACAATTGACCTTTATTTAACTCGTAGGAAACCTGATGATTATTTTGTATTTATGATATACTGTTAAAATTATATATTTAATCCTAATTTAATGTACTTTTCTCAGAAAAGATATTTAATGAATTATGACTCTCTGGTAATTATGTAGGATCACTTGTCAATTAATTCTAACTAATTAAAATTAACTATGACCGATGATGATGCCGTACTTGAACCAGTCATGGGGGCAGCGAAGGTTGGGGTCATCGAGCCATGAAGGTTGGCCTTCATACAAGTTGGGCAGAAATAACCGACCAGCCAGGAGATGTGCTCGTTGGAGGAAAGGGCGGTGGTGAGGGTTGCGGAGATCTGCATGCGGCAGTTGCTCATGAGGAGCTGGTGGTACCAATCGACGTTCCTGGTGAGGACGTCGTGGAGAGCATCGACGACGTAGCTGTCATGGCAGAGGAAGGGGAAGCCATCGTGCTCGATGGTGTTCATGCAGTGGAGGGCCATGTAAAGGTGGTCGAAGGAGAGGTGGGTGTTGGCGTAAGAGCAGAGGTCAAGGGGGTGGCCATAGATGCGGCAACAGTGGATGCCGTATTACAGCAGCAGTGGAAAGGCGGAGGCATTGTCGCGGATGCGGAACTCGGCAAGGGTGTTGGGGCTACGGTCGTTGACCGAAGGGGTGGAGGAGGGAGGCGCGAGGGTTGGATGGGGCCACGTCGTGGGCACCATTGGAGGTGTTGACGGCACGGAGTTGCTGGAGGATAGGTCAAGCTTAGCGCAGAGGGGGGGTGATGCGAGAGACGAAGAGGAGGACGCGGAAGCTGGTGCGCTCGATGTGGAGGAACTGGGGGTTGTGGTAAAAGGCAAGGAGGGCAGAGGGGCCTGAGAAGCGGCGATGGTTGGAGCGAAGGTTGACGAGGAGGAAGAGGACGCAGGAGGTGAGGTTGTCAAGGAGAGGGCTGGGTCGTAGGAGGCCACAGTCGATGTGGCCGGAGAGGTCGAGGTACTGACTGCCGGTGATGTGTGTCTAGGAGGTGGTGACAATGACGACGTTGTGTGGTCTTGAAGGCCCTGGAGGTGTAGCTGAGCTGGTGACGAGGCCGTGGTGGTGAATGGAAGGTGGTGGTGATGATGGCATGGGAGTTGGTGTCGGGGGAAAATACCACAGGAACGGTTGTGGTCGTGGAAGTCAGTGATGGTGGTAGGAGTGGCTTTGAGGTTGGTGGTTTGTGGTGAACAAATGGTGGTGATGAGGAAGGTGGGGAAGATGGGAGAGGAAGAGGATGAGGGGGGGAAGCGGAAGCAGTGAGCGATGGCATTGGCAAAGACAGTGGTCTAGTTGGAGTAGGTGGCATGACAAGGAGGTGGTAGATCTCCTTCGTTTGTCGTTGGAGTATACCAACGGCTTCTCGTTGCCACTTGATCAAGGCCTCGAGCTTCTTGTTGGTCATCTTGATCACGATGTTGAGTTCCGAGGATCGTTGGCTCTAATACTAGTTGATATGATCCTAGGTAGATGGATGTCAACGTGGATGCATGTGGGTGGATGGACCAATCAATCACACTGATGGGGATACAATTGTAGGTGGAAACTCAACCAACAACCACAATGGAGAGACAAATAGCTAAAGAGTTCTTGTTTGGCTTCATTCATGCCATCGGTTGGCATAAATAGCCATTAAAACACAGAAAGGACAATACAAACTCCCAACTGGATTCACCTAAATCTCCTACTACAGACGATCCCACATCAACCCATGCAATCTTTCCTTCTTAGTGAAGGAGACTTCCCATGGTCCAGAAGGGAAGAAGGTGTTGTTGTGCCTTTGCCAAAATGAGCTCTGATTAGAGCTCGAGTTCCCAACCAACAGCTACTGCTGCTCCATTAGCCTTCTTCATGATGTGCCACTGATAGAGGATCCATGCGAATCCACGGTACTGCCTCCTCCCGCTTAGCAGGTACATGTGGCTATACTAGCTAGGACCATATCAAGGAAGGTCTATTGGAAGGACACATAACAAAGAAAGGGTTTTTCCATTTTCTAGAATATCAAAGAGAAGTTGCAAGGAAAGGCAAGATGGAAATAAGATCTAGTGCCATTCTTCATCTATGTGCACTTTAAGATAAAGTGAAGGACATCTGGGAGGGGTTTGTTACAGCAAGGTAGATCCAGCCTATCATTGATTCAGCCTTAGAGAGTAATGGAGAGAAGTAATGCTTCAATTAATTTCAACATATTATGCTTTCAAAAAGAAAAAAAAAAAAACATATTATGGAGAGTTGCATGTTACTGAGAATCAAATAAAACACTAGATTTTGGGCATAACACTGATTGTTGATTTGATCCACATTAAAGCTATTTAATTTTCTCATGAAATTTAGAGAAATATTAAAGTTGGAATATCAAACATAAAGGAAATTTTATGCCCAACATCTCTCAAATCAGATAGGCAATCTTGAGGAAGCACTTCAGTGAAATTGTCAGCAATTTGAATCCAACAGTAGGAGTTATAATCTTTCTTTGAGAAACCACATTGTGAAGGAAATGATAATCCATCTCCATATGCTTCTTCTGCTAATAGAAGACTGGATTTAATGCAATAGAAGTAGCAGACATAGGGAATTTAACATCTATCAAACCCCTAATATGTTAAGAAGAATCCGATCCAAACATTAATTGATATGCATGCAGTGGCTCTATACTCTGGTTTTACTCTTGAGAAAGACAATTTTACTTCCCCACATCACTAAATTTCCTTTTATGAAAGATGCAACAATCTGTCCATTATTTGTGAAGCTTGCATAACTAGATCAAAATAAATACATAAAATAAACAACCATGTCTCTTGAAGAAAATTTTTTTACCATGTAATCCTTCACAATTATTTGGAATGAGGCCTATTGTGTGCTAATTGCTATGTGTAGGCTTCTTTGTTATCTAGCTTGCACTATTGTCAGTAAAAACGATGCTTATTTATTCAATAATCAAATAAAGTGATTGAGAAAACTTTATTATTGAATCTCTAAGAACAAAGCGTTGGAGTTGGTTCCTTTATATATTGAGAGAACCGATCTTAATTTTATCAAAAAAATTGGGATGAAGAAGCAAAATTACTTTATTCTCAAATCCTATCTCTCTTTATATCAAGAGAGAGCTGGGACAATTACAACACAACTCCAAGAAAGAAAAGAAGAGTACAAAAATACCCTTACATAGAAATCAAGCATAGATAAACCAAGTGATATAACACTCTCCTTCAAGTTGGAGCATAGATGTCAATCGTGCTTAGCTTGGAGCAACAAACATCAAAACTAGCTGTCGTAAGAGGCTTGGTAAATATATGGCTTCCTGGTCATCACAAGATACTGGAGTTGTATAAAGTAGCCCTCTCTGGATAATATCTCTAGTGTAGTGACAGTCAACTTCTACATGTTTCGTGTGCTCATGAAACATGGGATTGTTGGCTATATAGGTAGCCACTCGATTATCGCACCTTATCTCTATGACCCCATCTATCTCAATATGTAAGTGAGGAGAGACTAAATCCACATCATCTCAGTTGCAGTTTGGGCCGTCGCCCTGTACTCTAACTCTACACTAGACCTGGAGACTGCTGCTTGTTTCTTGCTCTTCCAGGTTACAAGATTGCCAGCTACATAAGTGCAAAATCTTGTAGTGGATTTCCAGTCAAGGTGGCACCCTGCATAATCTACATCTGAATAGCCCACCACAGTTATGGATGTCTCTCTGGTGAATAGAAAACCCTACCTAGGGGCCTTCTTGAGATATCTAAGGGCCATCATCGCTGCCTCCCAATGTTGTCTAGTGGACTTAGCCATAAACTGACTCAACCTGCCAACTGTCTGGTCTAGTGATGGTGAGGTATAAAAGCTTCCTCACAAGCTGTTTGTATAGCCTATTATCAACTACCTTAGCCTCAGTGTCATAAAGGTGTGCCTTAGGATCCATGTAATAAATCTAGAGCATACTTCCCCTTGGGTAAAACAATGCCACTTTTGTTGTGGGCCACCTTTATCCCAAGAAAGTATCTCAATGGACCCAGACCTTCATCACAAACTGCTCAGCCAAGCATCTCTTGATCTTAGCTATCCTCTCATAATCATCTCTTATGACAATTAGGTTTTCCACATAGACCAAAAGAACAATAATACTACTTGTCTTCCTAACAAATAGAGAGTGGTCTGCAAACGACCTCTGAAACACAACAGACTCAACTACCTGGGATAACTTCTAGAACTGAGCACGAGGACTCTGCTTGAGGCCATAAATGGCATTCTACAATCTGCATACACACTCCCCCTGAACCTCGTAACCAGAAGGCTGCTGCATGTAAACCTCCTGTAAATACCCATGAGAAAGACATTCTTCACATCAAGTTGGTAAAGATGCCAATCTCGTTGAACTGTGATGTAGATACATCTATTTACATTAAAATGCCTATTCATGCATGTTCTTAGGCTTAGATTTGCATTTCATATTGTAAATATTGCATAGGATGCATCATCTTGCATTTAGAGTAGTTGTGAACATTTTATGTTAATTACGTCCTTTTTATGGCCAGGAGGGAAGAAGATTTATTTTAGGACCTCGGATAGACGATCTGACCATACAGATTTTATCAGGACGACGGTCGGAGTCTAACGCCTCTGAAATCGTCTAGATCAGAATCCTATAGCATTATATGATGTCCAAGGAAGATCAACAACCAAGGGGGCAATGCGACATCCTTACGGACTTCGGATGAAAAATCCGATCATACGGATGAATCCAAAGCGACGATCGTAGTCCGGCAACGCAGAAATCAACTCGATCCAAGCACCGTGATACCCTCTGCAACATATAGAAGATGGACGGCCCAGATGGCTCCACGTGGCGCCATCTAGGCCACCCAACATCAACCAGCAATGACCATGAGCGTCCATCATTCGCACCCTCCATTCCCAGTCGTTGGATCAAGATCCAATGACTAAGATCTCTCCACCGCATGCCTATATGACGTCTTGACGTCACAAGAGCCAACTTGCCACGTTGGTTGAAGTGTTGATTGCTAAGAGAGGGGTGCGGGTTTGAGACCCGCGGACCTCCCCAAATCAGCAATTGGAGGCATCGTGAGCGTGCGCACCCGACAAGGAGTGCGTAATGCGCGTGCCAGCAGGAGCGAGGGTGGATCTTCAGTGACTGTTGGGCAGGCCTTTAGTGATGCTTGTAGTTGTCACTAATGGCCTGTGCGATGCACGTGCCAGCAGAAGAATTGAAGGGCATGGATCTTCAACGATAGCTTGAGCGGCTCTTTAGTGACGCTTGCAACTGTCACTACAGCCCTTTACATGAATTTTTTCTTCTTCCCTTCACTATAAAAGGACCCCTACACCTCCTTCCTCATCATCTCTTCCTTTCTTCCTCTCACCACCTCTAAGGCTCTAGAGAGAGCTTGTCCCAAGCTCGAGATGCTCCTCTAGAGTAGAATAAAATATTTTCCGACCTCTCATCCCCATTCGTGGAGTATCCCTTAGCCGTCTTCTCACCTCCCTTTGGGAAGAAGATCCTCGATGTGACGCCGTCCTACCCCTCCCTCTGTCCTCTGGTTTCGTCCTCGTTGGTCCCGCTCCTCACCACCTTCCTTCAGGCGACGTTAGAGCGAGTCATCCTCCGAGCGACCGTCAAGGGAGATTCTCTCACCTCTTTCTATCTTTATTGCTTTCGTAGTGTAATCTTTCCCACTTTCCTAGTTGTAGCAAACATTTGATTCAGAAATATATGTGATTCTCTCTCTTTTATATTTTGCAAGTAGATTAGTTAGATAAGCATTTGTCGATTTGATCTCTTGCTTTCTAAAAATTCAAAAAAAAAATTATAAAAGATATAAAAAACAAAAAAGAAATAAAGCGAAATTGGAATTTCATAAAATCAAACATTCGCCTCCTCATGTTCAACCCGAGACTCACTTTTCGAGTTTCGATTATAAATTTTATCTGATCGACGGATTTTCTCGCGAATCGAACTACGACAATGGGTTTTCCAAAACTCGAACCATTCCGAGTGCGAATCCGACGCTATCAAACTGCCATTGAAATCAGAGTTCTCACTATAGACAACCGAGCTACCGGTGAGAAAGTAATAAAAAAGTCCGCCCTATATGTCTGGTTGAATCCTTTGGCAACAAGTTAGGCCTTGTAGCATGCAATTGATCTAGTTGGATTATACTTGACTGAAAACACCCATTTGCAACCAACTATTGTAACCCCCCTTGGTAAAGGTGCAAGCTCCCAAGTACCACATGAAGTAAGAGCACCCATCTCATCGTCCATGGCCTGGCGCTATTCTGAATCAAGCATAGCTTGCTGGTAGGTGACAAGGATAGATATGGCAAAAAAATCACGGCAAAAGCTCCAAAAACAGATCCAAGGCCATCAGTAGCCAAACTACCTGCAACACAGTATCTGGACTCACAAGTGTAGGGTGCCTTCCTAATGGCAATAAGAAGGTCAAGATCATTTGTGTGATCCTCCTGTATTGACTTTAGAGCAGGAACATCCATATCTGGACTTGTAGTATCATCACTAGATCCTGTATCATTAGTATGCAAACTCTCTGTGGTCACCTGAACTGGAAAGGGTGATGTTTGTGTGGCTGACATCTAGAAAGTACTTTGAGGGCATTTGTAGGTAAGAGTAGGCTCAGAAAACCTCATAGGCCCCATCGTAGTGGCCAGAGGAGTAGAAGCAGGTATCTCCTCCAAGGGAACATGAGGTATAGGCATGGCAGCCTCTGTAACCTTAGGAGATAGACTCCGAGCAACTGTACAAAAGTATGGGATGGACTCATGAAAGGTAATGTCAGCACTTACATAGTGCTTACCAGTAATAGGGTCCAAACACCTATATCCTTTCTAAGTCCGTGAGTACCCCAAAAACACACTTAATTGCCTGCGATGCAAGCTTGTCTCGACTTGGAGAGAGTAGATGAACAAATGCAGTACAACCAAACACACGTGGTGGCACGTGAAACAACTCTTGCTCAGGATGCAGTATGAACCAAGGAATCTACTCATGAAGCACTGAACTGGGCATTTTGTTGATTAGAAAACATGCTGTAAGGATTGCTTCACCCCAATATAATGGAGGCACACTGTGATGAATCAACAAAGTACATGCCACATCCAAAAAATGTCGATGTTTCCTCTCAGCCACACCATTTTGCTGTGAGGTATGAGTGTAGGTAGTTTGGTGCACTATCCCATGTGACCTGTAAAACGCAGCGTTTGGTGGTACATAACTCAAGTGCATTATCAGATCTGATTATCTTAACAATAGTTGAATATTGAGTCTTAATCTTTATCATAAAGTGCTCAATGATAGAACCAACATTTTATTTGTTCTTCAACAAGAATACTCATGATAGGCGTGAGAAGTCGTACACAACTACCAAATAACAACGGTGACCTTGCCTATCTGGTATCTGACTTGACCCCACACATCTATGTGTAATAGCTCAAACAAGGTCGTCGACCCAGAATGGGTACTCACCAGATAGGAGGTACGATGGTGCTTACCCATCTGACATGCATCACAACGTATCTGAGTCGCAGGAGATATATGTGGAATGACTCATCGAAGACTGTCCAAAGGAAGATGCCCAAGCCAGAGATGCCATTGAAATGTACTCCCGACGGTAAACACTACTTGATTTGCAGAGGCAAGTGGAGTCTAAATCAGACGATAAACTCCACCCTCTACATTTCCACTACAAATTGTCTTTCCTGTCATTTATCTTGATTGATGCATCCCACGTCATCAAAAATAGCACGATGGTTAAGCTCCTTGATAATCTTACTCACTGAGAGTAAGCTCATAGGGAAGTCTAGCACATAAGAAACATCAGGTAACCTTAAAGTAGAAGTCACATGCACCTCTCCCTGACCTTCTATCCTGGAGTGCCTACTATCTGCAACTTGCATTGTCTTATCTGCAGGTACAGATTTGAGATGGGTAAAATGATCCTGATCTCCACTGAGATGTCGTGAAGCCCCTAAATCAACAAGCCACTCTGTACTAGCTCAATTCTTGTCGTGTGCAATAGAACCCAACCTAGTAACTCCTTGGAGCCCATCATAATGGCTACAACCTCGGAGTAGTCTCTCATACTCACTCCGAGTAATGGTCACCATATCACTTGCCGACCTCTGTATTGTAGATATACGTGGACCAATATCAAAGAGAGCCATACCAATAAGGCACTGAATCGGGGTAAATGAAACCAATGTGATGAAGGAAAACTATCTTCAGACCACCATCATAGATCCAATATGCAAATGCTTTATCGATGATCTAAACAAGGCGAAATCAGAGTCTTTAGACCATGGACTCCTTTGATCTAATTAGAGACAATCAGATCTGGAAGAGAAGGTGCCTAGATAATCTGGTGGCTACTGGCTGTTGCAACCTGAAATGAGGGGGCGATAAGTACTTGTAGCAGCCTCTCTAATTTAGTCGCACCCACCGTAGCATTACAGTAAGTGTAGTCGGTGGTGATTAGAGGCACAGTCGGGGGCGATCAGAAGTGTAGACTAGATCATGCAACAGATTAGAGGTGGCGGATTAGATTAAATGATCAAATCAGGTGGCGACCACAGGGAGGGAGCAATTTGATCTGATTGGCTAGAGGGGTGGGTGGGCTGTGCTGCTTGTGGAGCACCACCAGCGAAGGCGCTGGTGGCGCCTAGGGCACCGATGAAGAGACCCAACAGTTGGAGAAAGGATTGGGAGATTGGTGGAAGGGATTGGAGGCTTACTTAGGTGGGATATCATGAGCTCTGGTCTAGGACCGTCGCTTTGATACCAAGTTGGAAAGAAGAAACAAAATCGCTTTATTCTTAAACCCTCTCTCTTTATATCAAGAGAGAGGTGGGACAATATTACAACACAACTCTAAGAAAGAAAAGTGTACAAAAATACCCTTACATACAAATAGAGCATAGATAGACCAAGGGGTCCAACAGAAACAAAACATATCTCTTCAAATCTAATCAAATCTTTAATAGTTCTAAAACATATCTCTAACATAATCTCTGAAATAAAAAAGGAAAGACCAAAATAGGAAGTGGATAATTCCACTCTTAATAGGATTTTTCTCTAACACTCCCCCTCAAGTTGAAGTGTGTACGCCCAACTTGAGGGAGTAGTGCACTGGCAGGCGCTCCCCTCGTCTGATGTAGTCAAGGTTGTAGCATGTGTGTAGGTCACGCACATACTATCTTTCAACAGGAATTAATCCCAAGTACGAACACAAAAAATACTTCAACTGAACTTGTAAACTAGAATTGAACTAGACTGGATTCTTTTACTTATATGGGGTACATTCCCAAACATCATCATCACTCGGAGAAGAGGAACTTGCCTCCGAGGACAAATGAGGTTGAGCTTGTGGCTTAGTTTCCCCACCACTCATCGGCAGCTTCTGCATCAGTGACATGACTTGAGGCTTCAGATTTTTCTTTCAGGCCAAGCATTGGTTATGTAAACATAACTTTGGCAACATTTGTAGCTGTCGCACAATGGTTATAGCAGTAGTAATGATTACACATACAATGGTCGTAGTAGTAGTAGTGGCCATACATGGGAAACGTTCCCAAGCAATAATATTAGCCACATGATTTGTGGCAACAAAAGCAATTTCCATTGAAAAAAAGATTTCTAATTTGGATAAGCAACAACTAGTTTTAGCAGAGATCGAAGTGAGGCCTATTGGCCCTGAAGGCGATCTACCAAGATGTTGAAAAGTCTAGTGATGTTGCAAGGGGTTGTAGCAACCAAGGTGGAGTTGAAATAAGGGGCTAGTAGCCCTGGGCATCAACAGAATAAGGAGGCTAAGTGGTAGTAGCCTCAAGGAAAGCCTAGCAATGGAACAACATCGTCAACAACAACCGCAGTGGCCAATATGGCTTGTTGAGGTCATTATAGGCCCCCTTATTGGGTGAAGGGCAACTGTGAGGACAATTACAACACCTGTAGTAGAAGAAATAGTAGTTGGAGCGGCAATAACAGTTGCCACAACAGCAGTAGTGGCCACCAAAACAGCCGCAGTAGCCTTTTTGTTTGGTTGTGCTATAGTTGGAGGTCATCAGAGGGCTGACAATGCTAACGTGAGGGCCATTGGAGTCGGTGACGTCGATGGTCGGTCGTTGAAGTTGGGTGACACTCTAGCCAGAGGCGACGTTGAAGTCTTTCTCTTCCTAGGGTTAGGATTTTTAAACCTGCTATAATACCATATAGAGATTTGTAGAAAATTTTCTAATGTAATCTTTAAGAACAAAGCAAGGAGTTGGTTCATTTATATAGTGTAAACCAATCCTAATTCTAGCAAAAAAGAAACAAAACATCTCTTTAAATTTAATCAAATCTTTAATAATCCTAAAACATATCTCTAACACAATCTCCAAAATAAAAAAAGGAAAGACCAAAATAGGAAGTGGATAATTCCACTCCTAATGAGATTTTTCTTTAGCCGTGACTATTCAACAATGCTTCTTTGGTGTCTAGGATCATTATACACTATCATTTGAACTTTGAAAACTTATATCAAGATTCATAGGAACAAAGGATGTTTGGGTCTAAAGTTTGCTTCCTTAAGAATTAAGGCATCATAAGATCCTTTTATGCTTCTGGCTACATTTATTCCAAGAAAATATTATAAACTCCCACGTCCTTAATCATAAAGACCTTCGGAAGGAATAATTTGATTCCCCCAATTCCTCTAGTTCATCTCTTATGGGAATTTCATCAACATAAAATGGAAAGAACCGTTAACATTATCTTTTTATCTAATAAATAGAGCATGATTTGAAGAAGACTGCCAAAATTAGATCTTCATTGTCATAACACCTAGTCTATCAAACTAGACTCATGGCCTTTGTTTAAATCAATATGGGCTTTTGTTAGCATGTGCATCTTATGCTCCTCTTCAACTACTTATGTAGTTGGGTCATATAAATCTCCCTAAAAAGATTTTTGAACATGATTTAGGAATATATTTTCAATTTAGTGTCTAATTTGTACAATGATGGATCTTAGAGAAAAATAGGAAAATAAGTATTAGAGTCTCTTTCAAGTTTTGTTTCTTTCTTAACTATAGAGATATGTTTTAGGTTAAAGATTTAGTTAGATTAGATTTGATTTGATTAGAATTAGAATTAGGATTGGTCCCCTTTACATAAAGGGACCAACTTCATGTATTCTACTTTGAGATTCATAATAATAAAAGTTCTCCAGTTCTAATAATTGCCACATGGTATTAGAGCAGATCCATCCTGGGACCCCAACATTCTTGGTTGTGCCATAGGAGGTGCATCGAGGCCCCCTCTCTACCTTGGGGTGTGTGCTCCGCCCTTATGGCCTCTATTTGCGATGCTACGATGCCTTATCTTCATGTCGCGTGGCCACTCTCCATCGAGAGAGACTGCTGTGACCTTTCTACCGATTGTCATCAATCGAATCTCAATTGTGCAATCACCAGTGACGAGCATAGAGGTCTTGTGTGGTCTCCTATGCTGGTCCTAATCATCGTAGCATGCGCTCCTACCTTGCCTTTGTTGATGACGCTATTGCGGCTATTATTATTGCGCTGCTACTACTGCATTTGTTGTCGTTGTTGGTTGCTGCTATACGGCTATTGATCTTGCTGCTGCAACCATTGTAAGCATTGTTGTTGTTGATGGTGTTGCTATTTTTGCTGCCGTTGGTGTCGCTGCTGCTATTATGGTTGCTATTTTGTACAAGAAAAAAAAAAATCTTATTGTCAAGAAGGATGCCTTGATGATGTGGGTAGGAGTTGGGCCAATAAGTCTGTACCTGAGCCACTAGAAGTACAACCGTTCACGTAGGGCAAATAGAGTGCCTACATAGTTTGTTGAAGGGTGAAGGACCCTAATCTTCTATTGTTGCAATGGCAACCAATCCAAAAGTTGCAAAAGTATTATCTACGCAGGCAGTGACTGGCCCGAAAGAAAGTTCTAAAGCCTTGGGCTACGTCACTGACACTGAAGACGTCGATGAGTGGTGGGGAAACTGAGCCACAGGCTTTAGCCCTATTCGTAAATGCTTGGAGCCAACGCTCCTCTTATAATGTGAAGAGTTTTTTTATCTAGTGATAGGTGGCTGCTAGTGCTTGGGAACATACCCCATACAAGTATTCGTATCAGTTCAATATTAGTTTTAGTTGATGTACGTCGTATCAGTGCTTGGGATTGATTCCTATATCAATTGTAGTTTCAGTGCTTGGAATAATCTCCCCTATGGTGTTTGGAATTGTCTTCCAACTAAAGTCTCCAAGTCAATTTTTTGCTCCAACTCCAAAGGTTTTGGATATTCACGGGTGAAGAGACCATTGTCTGCATGTGTGAAGAACAGGTCTGTTTGCATGCTTAAGTTTGTGCGTAAGCAATAGTCCACTAATGCCTACGTGGTCCAACCTCGAATTACATCAGATGGGGGAAGCTCTACTACCAGTGCACTACTACAAGTTGGCCATTGCACACTCCAACTTGGGGGGGGGGGGGGGGGGGGGGGGAGTGTTAAAGAAAATTAGGAAATAGAATTATCCCTTTCCTGTTTGCTTTTTAATTATAGAGATATATTTTAGGTTGTTAAAGATTTGATCTAATTGTATTAGGCTTAGAAGTAGGGTTGGCCCTTTCTATATAACCAACTCCATGTATTCTTTGTTGAGATTCGTAATAATAAAAGTTCTCCTGTTAGTATCTCCATGGATAGCAATAGAGAAAGTACTACTTACAGTTGTGAGGCTTGCCACTGAAAAAATGTGTCAAAAATACTCTACATTATATGTCTATGTGAACCCTTTGGTCATAGGCCTACTTTAAGTCAATCCACGATGTCATCAAGTAGCTAGTTAATGGTATAAATTGGCGTGAAGTCCATCACTATAGCATCAGAAGGATGTGGAACTAATCTCGAAGTTCCATGAGATAAAGAGTACCCATTTGTTTATCTATAACCTTCTTTAAAGGGGGATCTTCCATAAGCTAAAGCATGAACATGGAAAAATATGGCTCTGCACAAAGTATGCCATATTTATATTGACATTGTACTGAGAGTGCAGCCATAAAGGAACTTATAAAGTTGCTACCTATATCTCTTATCAATCTGTCTTGCAATAGCCAATAGGAACATTGGAAGATGATCGATTTGCACATAAAGTTTCCATGGTATGATAGTAGTTGACCAAAGTTAGGTCTGGTTATTAGTAGAGTAGATGCTTGCGTAAATGCCTACCAGTGGATTCATTGAATTTTAAAAATATTTCTTTGACAGATGCTTCCAAATCTACTTAGCATTAATTTGTTATACAACATATTTGCATATATCTTGAGCATGATGTCATCATGAGCTAACTCATGGCGAGGTGTCTTGTTCTAAGATGGGAAAAATGATGTCTTATTTTTCCAAAGAAACCCTACCTCTCTTTTATGGAGAGAGGTAGAGAAAAATTACAACACAACTCCCTATAAAAATAAGTAAATGAGAAAATACACCCTCACATAACTCATAACTCAAGTCTCTCAACACTCTCCCTCAAGCTGAAGTATAGATATCAATCATGTTGAGCATTAGAACAACAAGAATCAAAAGCTGAACGATTGAGAGACTTGGTGAAGATGTCTGCCGTCTGACCATCAGTGGTGATAGGAGTTGTGTAAATAGCTTTTCTGAATAAGATCCCATGTGTAATGACAATCTACTTTCATATGTTTAGTACGCTCGTGAAACATTGGATTGTTAGCAATATAAGTATTAGCTACATTATCACAACACATCTCCATAATGCCATCAATATGAACATGCAGATTAGCAACAAGGGACTTCACCTACATGAGCTCTGCAGCTGTCTGTGCCATGGCCCTATATTCAAATTCTACATTAGACCGGGAAACAATAGCCTGCTTTTTGCTCTTCCAAGTTACAAGATTGCCCGCTACAAATGTGTAGAATCCTTTAGCAGACTTTTTATTTGCCAAGTAACCTGGATAATCTACATCAAACTAGGCAACAATTGACATAGAAGTCCCTCTAGTAAACAAAAGACCTTATCCTGGAGCCTTCTTGACATACAGCAAGACCATCATTGCAGCCTCCCAGTGTTGCTTAGTAGGTTTGGCCATAAACTGACTCAGTCTACCAACTGCAAATGAAAGATTGGCCCTAGTAATGGTAAGATACAACAACTTGCCCACTAGTTGTCTATACTATTTGCTGTCCATTGTCAACAGGTGGTGACTCAGGATCATATAAATGAGCCTTTAGATCTATAGGAATATTGGTTGGCTTCGCTCCAAGGATACTAGCCTTCTATAGCATATCAAGAGCATACTTTCTTTGAGATGGAACACCTCTCTAGCTATATGCTACCTCTATCCCCAGAAAGTACCTCAAGGGTCCCAAGTCCTTCATCACAGATTATTCTACCAGGCATGCCTTGATGTGCCTAATCACATCTGTATCATTTCCTGTAACAATAAGATCATCTACATATACAAGAATGACTACCACTCCTTTTCTTGTTTCTCTGACAAATAAAGAGTGATCTGCAGATGACATCTGAAACCCATTAGCCTTAACAATTTGAGATAACTTCTGAAACCAAGCACGGGGGCTCTGCTTAAGCCCATAAATGACTTTCCTCAGACGGCACACACACTCCCCCTGTCTCTCATATCCTGGTAGCTGCTGCATATATATTTCTTCCTATAAATATAGGAAGGTATTTTTGATATCCAGTTGGTAAAGCTACCAATGAAAATGTATTGCCAATGCAATAAGTATGCATACAGTAGACAAGCAAGCTACATGAGAAAATGTGTCAAAGAAATCTACTCCATACGTCTTAGTAAACTCCTTTGCCATTAAGCAGGCCTTGTATCTAGCAACCGACCCATCTGGGTTGTACTTTAGGGCAATCACCCATCGGCACCTAATAATAGTAGCTCCCTCAGGCAACGAAGTAAGCTTCGAGGTCCCACGAGATTGCAAAGCATCCATCTCATCCTCCATTGTCTGGCACCACTTTGGATCAAGTATGGTCTGCTGATGACTAGAAGGAATCTCTACAGTAAAACGGGCATGACAAAACTTCCCAAAAGTAACTCCTAGATTGTCTATAGGCATTGCTCCTGTATAAGGATATCTGGGACAGTGGGGAGGTGCCTTCTGTATTGCACTTGGAAGGTCAATATCATCTGGTAAAGTCTCCTGCAAAGACTCTGAAGTAGAAGTTGGGTCTGTAAGACTTGTAGAACCACCACTAGGCAAAGAATTGTCAATATCAAGAGAACCTGAGCTCACCTGAGGCTGGGAGGCTGGTGTTGGTAAAGAAGAGGGCATCTGAAAGGTAGTGTGAGGTCGTTGATAAGTAATTATAGGCTCATATTTTGGGTTAGTAGAAGTATCAAGCTCAGTATCAAGTAAAGCGCCAAATGAAATAGGAGGAATGGGCATAGGTGCATTATCAACACTAGGAGAAAGCTCACTCCCAAACATAGAAAAGAAAGGAACAGGTTCATGAAAGGTAACATTGGCACTAACATAATGACGTGAATTATGAGGATTAAAGCACCTATACCCTTTCTGAGTTCATGAATATCCGAAGAAAACACACTTGACAACCTTAGGTGCCAGTTTATCCCATCCTGTACTTTAAATGTGGACAAAGGCAACGCACCCAAAAATTCTTAGAATCACATGAAACAATGGTCTACTAGGATACAAAAGCTGTGAAGGAATTTGCTCATGAAGAGCAGCATTGGGCATCCTGTTTATAAGAAAACAAGTTGTAAGAACATCCTCCTAATACAAAGCAGGCACAGAGTGGTGTATCAATAAGGTGTGTGCCACATCAAGAAGATGCTTGTACTTCCTCTCAGCAACACCATTCTACTGAGAGGTGTGGACACATGTGGTCTGATGGATGATACCATAAGAAGCAAAAAATTGGTGTAGACGAGTAGTAACAAGTTCTAAATCATTATCAAACTGAAACATTTCAATAGTAACCAAAAATTGGATCTTTATTTCAACAACAAAATTTTCAGGAATATTCCCAACATCAGGTTATTCTGTAAGAGAAATAACCAGGTAACTTTGGAAAAATCAACTAGAATAAAAAGTAATGATGGCCAAGTCTATCAGGAATACGACTTGACCCCCATACATCCATATGAATCAAATCAAAAACATGTAAAGACTTAGAGTGACAAGAAGTAGGAAAGCTAGCACGGTGGTGTTTGCCAAGTTGACAAGCATCACAAGTGACAGTGGTATTGGCAAGTATGTGGGGTAGAACACACCTACGTCGCTCCAAAGGGATATGGTTAAGGCGAAGGTGCCATTGGGTTGGAGAACTAGAAGCTAGGGTAACCTCCCCCTGACTCACAGTAGCAATAATAGGTGACTTAAGTGGTAAACGCCCCTTTCTTCATGTCCACCAATCATCTTTCCCGTGAGACGGTCTTGCAAGACACAAAATTGAGCATAAAAAATAGCTCTACAATTCAGCTCACATATAATTCTGCTAATTGAAAGAAGACTGAATGGAAAATTAGGCGCATATAACATATTTGGCAAATTGAGACTAGAAGAAAGGACACCTCCCCCTCTCCAGTAACCTGCGATAACCTGCCATCAGCTACTTGTACTATCCTGCTTGCAGGAACGGGTTTCAATTCTGAGAATTCACCATGATCACCACACAAATGTTTGGAAGTACCTAAATCCACAAACCAACCACCAGGACTATATGTAGAAGTAGAACAAATGACCTTTATACCTGAAGTAGAGGCTGAAGCAGCCATCTCTAGAGGTGGAATAGACTGGGAAAGCTGGTTAAACTTCTGCAATAATTCATCAAATTCTACTCTTGAAGCAGTATCAGCAAAATCATTACCTTTAGTAGCCTGGTGTGCAGTCATTGGCTTCCCATGCTTTTGCCAGCATGTAGCCTCAGAATGGCTGAAACAACCACAATAGGTGCATGTTGACTGTGAACGACCTCCAGAGCCATGGCCACTACCACAGCCACGACCTCGAGTAGCAGGTCCTCGTCCACTACCAGAAGCAGCAACCAAGGCAGTGGTTTGGCTTGTAGTCTCCACAGTAGTAGGAATTGCAATCCGACTCAATCTACTATAGGTCTCCTCCAAGGAAGGAAGCTCGGATAAGGTTAGGATCTAGTCTCGTGTTGCAGCAAAACTAGGACCAAGACCAAAGAGGAAAAGAAAGACAGCTAGCTCCTTCTTGAACTCATGCCCAGAAGAGCAAGTACACCCTGGTTTATAAGAGTTGTGCCTCTCCGATAAGCCCTTCATCTGTGAGTAGTATTGAGCCAATGAGCAACCTTCCTGCTTAAGCTGAAATAATTCATGGTAGATCTGAAATACATGTGTAGAGTTCTCCTGAGAATGTCTTAGTAAGGGACTCCCACATTTGCTTGGCAATCGGATAATACATAATCTCATCCCCTATCTTGGGAATAACTGAATTCATCATCCATGCACATACCATAGCATTGTCTCTATCTCATGAGGAATTAGCTCTTGTCTTGTTTGTTGGCTCAGATTGTTTCAAAATCTTTTCCTTGCCATGTCCCTGAAAAGTCATAAAAAACATTTGGGACCACTACGGATGGTTGATCTCGTCTAGCCTGACCATTGGACCAAAGAAGGGACTCTTGCAACTCCCGGTATCTACTGAAGAGTCCAATGTAACCTCGGATGAGCTGGAAGATGCCATGGCACAACCCAGTGGCCAACATGCACAACAAAGCCTCAAACAACAATTTTCAGATCTGAAAAATCATACGAAGATCTAAATAGTATATTCTGATCATGGAGCGACACGAATGGCCTAGCAACTCCCTTTAGAGTTTCACTCTTCAAGAGGGAGTCACCTCTCCCTTTAGGAGCCCTACAAGAGGACTAAATGAAGGGAGGAGGATGTCAATGACACCCCTACCGGTCTTTGCAAAGGGAACCCCTGTAGATCGGGCTCATGGCAGAGAGGATGGTCAGTGGCCGACCAACAAGAGGTGGGGCAGCAGCCCAGGCGATGGAGAAGTAGCCCAACCGACAAAGCAGCAACCCAGGCGATGGCGCAGCACCCCAGTCGACGGTGCAAGAGGCTAGGGCAACCTCAGTTCGACCACCAATAGGCGACGCTGTCCACTTAGGTGGTGACACAGAGAGCTGTTGGGCCTACTGGCGATGGATCTGAGGGTTTAGGTCACAGGTGTGGCCCTGCCGACGACTCCAAGGGCCTCCTCTCTGTCAATAGCCCTGCTGATGATGGCAGGGCCAGGCGACGCTAGCTGGGGAAGAGGCGGCTAGATGATGGTGCTACCGACAAGGAGAGGGGTTGAGGTGGAAATGTTGGAGGCCTATGTCGGTGGCAGTACCTAGGGCACCAGTCTAGAATCGTTGCTCTAATACCAAGATGGGAAAAATGATAAGTCTTATTTTTCCAAAGAAACCTATAAAAATAAGTAAATGAGAAAATACACTCTCACATAACTCAGAACTCAAGTCTCTCAATATTCTAACTTCGCATGCTCCTAGACTTTTGAGTCTTGAATCTCAGGAAAAAAACAACGTATAGATTTTCTAAAAAGTATAGAGTGTCATCTCTCCCCACAAAAAAAGAAGAATACAAAGATGCTGTGATTAAAGAACGTATTTCTGCATGCCGAAGCTTGATAAATGTCCAAAAGGGACAGAACAATAACAGTGATGTTATAGGCAGGGAATTTTGCCTCATTCTTAAATGATTTAGTTGTAGATATGCTTCGAGTATGACCACAAAAAATCAGTAGTTGAACCGATCTCTATTAACAGGGCAAAGCAACAACTGGACAAAACATCCATTGTTGACTCTGTTTTGACCCAACCTACTGCATCCATGATCTCCAATTGTTTTCTTCAACAACTCTTCCTTGTCTGGTTTGTTTGCCGAAGATTGTAACCAATTCATATCTCTTATCCACGAATCAGTTTCAAATCCGAGTTTGTCAACTCTATACTTAGAGAGGAAATACAGAGTTAACATCTGCCTCACACACATGATTTATCTGAGTTAACAGTCTCAAGTACAAGGTAGTAGTAGATTGTAGTAACTATAAGCAATGGATCACAAATCATATAAACCAGCTTCCCTAGAAATGGGGGAATCCACATCATTCATAGTTGTACCTGTAACGACCCGAAAAGGATGATCACCAGCTTTGATACCTTTGAGGATCACTTGACAGGGAACTGCGTGGATCTTGCAGTATGAAAACCTAGACTACCACTTCAAGGTCATATTAAGGGCCATCCATGTGCAAGGGTAGAGTTTAGACAGGCAGAAGGATGACATATGCAAGAAATCAGTCAAGCATGTGCATGCAAAAGGGTAACCATGCACAAGAGGTAGGATGCACCTGGGAAGCCCCTGCATAGCGCCCCCTTGCATGCCTATTATGAGTGGACCAAACCTCGCTACCTCCATACAAAGTGGTGTTGTTGTACCCGAAAGTGCTGCCTTATCCAGGTGACTTCATTGAATCCGTGTGTTTGCTGCTGTAGACACCACTGCTCCGGTGTTTTCTGTGTTCGATCAAGGCAGATGTGTGATCAATCAACTCCAAACGAAGATTTATGATGAAGAAAGTAAGAGGAATCAAGAAAAGTATCATACAAATAGAATAAACTTTGTTGAGAAAGTCCCAATTCTTCTTTAATAGGAATTGAGAAAAAAAATTACATACCGAGGACAGTGTGATAAGAAAATGCAAGAAAACATGGAACAAAATAGTAAAAGCAACTTATTCCAACATCTTTTTTGTTCAATTTCAAAGCCCTCAGGAGGTGAAAAATGTCACGACACTTGTTTCTGCTTGTTTGCCCCATTATTCATTGCATGTCTATTTTTCGCTGGCTCTGTTTTATATACATTACACTGCAGATATCAGATGAAGGTGGTGGCATCCCAAGAAGTGGGCTCTCCAAAATTTTCACTTACCTATATACTACAGCAAAAAATCCAATAGATGACAATTATAGTGGACGATATGGGGGCATAACAATGGCTGGATATGGATATGGTCTTCCTATTAGTCGTCTATATGCTCGCTACTTTGGAGGTGATCTGCAAATCATATCCATGGAGGGATATGGTATGTTTTCCTTTACAACAACTTTTCAACTTGATGCTCTCTGTCACGCACTATCTACTTGCACCATTTAACTTGGAATAGGGAGGATATATGATCGCCCACCTCAAGATCAACAATCACTCAAGTAGAAGCCATATATCCCTTTAACCTTCAAAGAACAAAAAAGAAAGCAACGATATATCCCCTTTTATGTTAAACTAATGCAGTTAGTAATTCTTATTGGTGATCTAGTGTGTTGATTGAATGGGGAATTGTAGCTGAATGCATGTGCTACGTACCACTATTGGTTTTTAATGTGCCTGCATGTTTGCAGGAACTGATGCTTATCTTCACCTCTCTCGACTGGGTGACTCTAAAGAGCCCCTCTCATGATACGTCATAGCTAATTCCATCTCTACTAAACCTAATTAAATGGTGACTTTTGTACAAAGCAATAAATGTAGCATCCTTTATCTAGAAAGCGAGCCTGATGTTCATGTCATTTATACTTTTATGTAACGATTGTTGATGGATGGCCAGGATCTTCTTATGGCATTTTATCATCTCTTAATTCTTTTGTACCTCTGACGATTATTACCAAAAATCCATTAAAGTTTATACGTAAAGAAGGAAAATGCATTTGGAAGGTGAGTTCAGAGCCTATATTCTCAAGTTTGTTCTAGGTGTTTCTTTGTTAAAATGCAATCAGGATAGGGAGGCGATGGGCCTATGGCTTCCTCTACAAGTATCCTTTCCCTGGACGTGTTGTGAAAAATAAATTATATCAATACAGAAAGGAAATTATTTCGCCACCTTATTAAAGTGCCATGGATAAGAATCCAACCTGAGCATCTCTTGGTTACATATCTCTTTGAAATATGCATGCATGACCCACTTCATTTTATCCCTGTGAATAGAGAATCGCGTGAAGATCCTCAGAATATAACCGGACCATATATAGGCACTACCGATGTTGCTGGATAAAAAAATAATTGGATTTCGCGAAATTCACGGGAATAAGTTCGTACAAAGTCCTAATGTCATCGGATGTTGAACTGCCCGCGCACGGATTGGTGCCTCCACGCACGTGGAACCTCCTGGGGGAATGGAGACAAATAAAACAAAGTTAAAAAGTAGAGAGATTTAATCGCTGACGGGAAAAATAACGTTGGAAAATGTGTGATGTTATTTTTATATTTTACAGTAATGAAAATGTGTATCAACAGATAATTAATATTTAATATAAATAAATAAAAGAGTATAAGATTTATTATACGATAATTTTTATTACATTCAAGAAAGTCATTACATCAGGTGATAATTAATTTTATATTAGTGGTAAATTATTTTATATTTATGATAAATTATTCTAAGATATCATTATATTCATGTAAATTGATTTTGATAAATGAATTTAAGTTTTAGGGTTTAGATTTATGAAAAATAATTTTATGAAAAATAATTTTTCATCTTAAGGTATATGATTTGAGATTTAGGGTAACATTAAAAATTAAATCATAAATCTTAAGGTGAAAAATTATATTTCAAGTAAAAAATTACTGTTCATAAGTAAAAAAAATTTAAAATTTAATTTTGTATCGATGTAAAATAAATATTAGACTAGTGTAATCTTATTTTAGACCTGTACAATATTTTTTTGAAGGTGTAAAGTGATTTTAAGTGATTTGCTCTTGTGTCAACTTTATTTTACATAAAAAAGAACGATATGAGTTGAGATTAACACATCAATTTTTACATATTCTAACCTATATTTATAAAAAAAGAAAAACACGACAAATACGCAACAGAATGATATCTACAGATGATCAACCATCGCTTTCAATTGAAACGAGCGATGTGTGGTATCACGTTCCGAGCATTTTCTCGATTGCATGACGTAAGATGCTCTACCCTCTACCTATAGACCGAATAGACTGAGTCATTCTTCTACGTTACTTGTTACTTTGAATACAAGTCAAACCAACAAAGGAAAAAGAGTAATAGTTAACACGATCACACGTCATCTTTCAAGTTCATCATCTCCATTCGATCTACACACATCGACGAAATAATGCATGTTTCGTCCAGACCGCCGTGGCTTGTACTTAGACAAGGGAGGAGACGTGGAAAAGCACTTTAAATTCGTTTTTCAAGGAAAAAGCGCTCTCAAATCTTTTTGATGATTTCCTTGGATCGAACTCCTTGTGCCCGTCATTGTCTTCAGTTCCACCAGTAAATCTTTCGCCATTTGCGTGCGTTTGTGGACATCTCTCATAGCAATGCACCAATTACCAAAGCACGTTTATCATCGATCTCCATCTAGGCCCCCTTTCCCGTAAAGTTTACACTCAGGCATGGGTGCTCTCACTGCATCCTATCCAAGTACTGCAACAATTAAACTCCAACACGATTGCTTGCTAACTTAAAGATATGCCAAATAAAATTCCTTTTCATAAATAATGGGTTTGGAGAGACTGAAATTTTTGTTAAGATTTTTCGACTAATTCAAGATAAATTTTCACATAAATATTTTTAATAATTTTAATTAAATCACAATAATTTTTAATTACTTTACTTTTACTATTTAATAAATATTTATTACATCATTCACTTCCATTTTTAATAAATATTCACTAATATTATCACCTCTTACTTATACTATTAAATAATATCTATTAATATCACATCACTATATCAATTATTTTATCTTATATTTAACTTTTTTATTTTTCTATCACCCAAATAAATACTCAATTTCATTTATTTCATTTTAACTTATCTATATAATATTTTATCCTACCTCCAAAGATATCTTAAAGGCTTGCGAATTACTTAGAAGAATGCTTGCGTAAAAATTTACATCACTTAAAAGGTGGACATATCACGACGTCAAAATGAAAATTAAATATCATGAGTGTAATTTAATTTAAATTATTAAATACTATAGGTGATATTCGATTTAAAAGTAAATAATAATAATAATATTTTATTTAAAATTAAATAATAATAATAATTTTTATTTAAAATTAAATATTATCGATATACTTTTGTTCGTAAATAAATACTATGTAATTTAGTTCTGGGGCGCTGCGTAAACTTTTGCAAAAATTTCTTTGCTACCGTATATTTGTACTTTAATAAACATCGAGAAAAATGCTTATTTGGCTTTATTAAAATCAACATTAAAAAGGAAACATCGAATCAGGTCACACCATTTGACGTTACGTTAAGGGGGAGGGGGTAAGGGAATAATGTGGATAATAATGACGGTAAATAATTGTAAAATAAAAATTTAATCTTACAAAAATATTCACCCACGATGACAATAGATAATTGGGTGAAAATTTTAGGAGTAAAAATTACTATTTAAGTTATTTTTAACTTAAGATTTTTTTATTTATCTAATTGATTAAATTCATTATATGTATCACATAAATTGAATGTGATATAATTTCAATTACAATATTACTTTAATTCAAGGATGATGTACCTTAAATCTTTCTTTACGAAGAGTATTTTGTCTCACAAATAAACAAGAATTTGCAATATGAATACCCTACCAAAAATGAAAATAAAAGAACTTATATAGCTTGAAAATAAAGATTGACCTATCCCCTATACGTGAAGATAATTTCCCTGAATTTGAAAGTAGATAGGCGTGAGTAGCTCAGCATGTTGGTACTCTTGGATGTGGGGTATAAACCTAAGAGAGCAACTTGACAGAATCTCAAACTTAATCTCACTTTGTAAGTGTGTAGATGGAAGAATTAGTACTCAAGACGGTTGCACATTTTGATTCTCATTTCTAATGTGTATCTCTCTTGTATTAAGGCTTAGAAGTGCCCTTGAGTATTTGTAGAGAGCTTAAAAACACTCTAGAGAGGCTTAGGGACTGCAAATAGTCGTTAGATAACTTGTAGGTAAGAAAGGTTGTGTTAGATTCCTAGAAAATCGAGTTGACTGCCTGATGGTACAAGCTAGATGTCCGGTCATCTGACTACAACATGACTGGTCGACCAAAAATGATTTTTAGTCGGTGCCCTACAATGGCTTGAAATGACCCTAAGTCGTCTTTACAAACCAGTTAACTGATGGAATCCTTGGATCTAATATAGATAGCTATGTGCACAAAGACACTGTTGCTGTCTTGCGTGGCAAGATCGTGTTTTAAAAGACGTTACGTTGTAGTATAGATGAAATCGCCGCGAAAACAAATAACAATTTTTTTTTTTACTCGAAAACCTAGGTATCTGAGGTCGAACTTAAGGAGTAAAATGGTATTTTAGAAACTAAGATCACAATCTCAAATTACTCAAAAGATAGTGTTCAACAATAATCTTAATGCAATGAAAGATAAAAGGATACAAAAAGAATGTTCTCTCCTCCGATGTCTTTTTTTCCTTGTGAATCAGACGTCTTATTTTATGAATTAGATGTCTTAAACTTGTGTTGCTACAGTGCTTGCCCTTTCTCTTTCTGATTTTTGTATACTCTTTCTCTCTTCTTTCTCTTTCTCTTTGCTCTGCGGCTGTGCTTCTCTTTTCCTTGTTCTTTGGCTTCTTCCTCTTCTGTTCTTGCCTCCTCCTGGGCTTCTTCTTCCTTGGCCTCTGCAGTCTTTTTCTTCTTCTTTTTCACGCACTTGGCTTTCCTTAGCTCCTGCCTTCTCTTCTTTTCTGCGGCTAACTTCTTCCTGTCTTCTTCTGCGGCCGCACCACCTCCTTGGCTTCTTCTTCTTCTTTCTTCCCTTCGGCTACAATGCTTCTTCCTCCTTGGCCTTGTCTTCTGCCTTCAAGTCCTTCTCCAACCTCTACTCTTGGTCTTCTTCTTCAGCTGCTACTCTTCTTCCTCTTCTTCTTCTTCCCTGCCTTAAGCTTTCACTGCGGCTACACCTTCAGCTTCCTCTTCTTCTTCCCTACGCACGTACATAGAAGCAAAACCTACCCCTACCCTCCCTCGCGTCACTCTCTCTCTATTTCTCTCTTCGCTCTCTCAGAGCTAGACAATCGGATATACGGGTCAGGTAATGCGCGCCCGGGTCTAGGCGCACCAGCGTGGGTGGTGCATGAGGAGTGCAGGGTAAACGAGTCAGCCAAGTCCGCGTAGGAGTGGTCGCGGACGAGGCGGGCATACGTGGGTGAGGGGACCTCACCCCGTGTCTTGAGGCGAAGAGAAGAAAACACAAATTCAATAAAAACGTCTCACCGTGCTTCTGAGTTTCCGAGGTGGGACTAAAAGTCCCACTTGCTTCGCTTGCGCCTGCAGGTGAGGTTCTTCTTCAATTGTTGCAGCGGCGGTCGCTGAAGCCTCTGAGTGCCGGGTGCAAAAAACTTGTGGACTAATTTCGTGCACCTGGGATACCTTAGCCTACAGCGGTGTGGCCTGGAGCTCGCGAACAAGCTCCTTCACGCCTTCGCTAATGGCAGCAGAGGGGTGAAACCTGAAATGCACGAATATGGCCTCGCAGCCCTGTCAAATGCATTGGGAAGCTTCGCTGTGTCAGGCAAAGGTGAGACGGGGGTTGGTTGGCAGCGGAATGACCTAGGCATGCGTGCCTAGGTCGGACTGTGGCCGTGGTTATGGGTGAGTTCGGTGGGTGTTTAGAGAGGTGATGGCGGTCGATGGAAGGGCAGAATGTGCTCAGTGGGTGATGGCGAATGTTTTGAGGTAGGTGGCGAGGCATGTGGATGGGTGGAGTGACGGGAGCACCTTCGCCGGTGGTTGGCCGGAGATGAGGGAGGCGAAGGTGGTCTATGGCTGTCAAGGGTGATTTTGTGAAATAAAGAAGGGGAAAGTGAAAGGTAGGGAGAGAGAGACTTAACTGAGGGTATCTAGACGAAGGGGGGAGGCGGAGGGCGAGCAGCGCGTATTTGCCGTCACTGGAGACGAAAACCCTAAGGTGAGGATGACGGCGATGAGGAAAGGGTCGAAGAGGTGTGCGCGGGTACGATACCCATGCCTCTAGAGCATTCGCGCGAGAGGTATGGTGCGAATCAGGGCATGAGGAGCTGCTCAGGCAGTACGGGATTTCTCAGAGGACCCCCCTTTCAAATCTGAGAGCAGCCCCCTGGGGAAGTGAGGAGAAATCCTCCTCGAAACTTCGCTGAAGGTATGGGTCCTTTGCTGCAATGGAAGAGAGACCGGAATGCAAAAAGTGACGAGGAAGTTGAGGGGGTTTGTGCAAGGGTTTTCAAAAGTTAGGGGTCAGAATTGAATTGAGTCAAGATGACCTTCCTTTAGGTCCAAATTTTGGTACAAACTTAATCTGGATCTAAGGAATCCAATGGTGAAGTTGGATTTTAGGTTTGACCACGTTTGACTAGATATTTTGCATAAAAACCCAAATTAGGTCAAATATTAAGCTCGGACCCTAATCTAGGTCAAAATAGGTTCCAAAGGCCAAATTGAAGGTTCTAAACCCTAAGAGATATTTTTCCATGAATTTTAGAGGGTTTAGTTGATTTTTATCATGACTGGAACCTTGTGAAATTAAGTGGGTTTGTTTTAGGGTTATAGAATATCATTTAATTCTTAAATCTCACTATAACCCTTTTCTAACTGAACCATCCCACTTATCATCTTATTAAATCCAATTGACCTATGTTTAGCCCTTGAAAAATCCCGTTGATGAACTGCAATGGTAAAATTATAGTTTTACCCTTTGTTTCATGTTTTCTTTCCAGATTAGTGATCCCTTGAATTAGGCCTTTCTCTTGGTTATGAAGGAGCTTTTGTTCTCTTTTTTAGGTCGAAAAGAGCTAGTTAGGGCTCATGATGAGGTTCTCATCAACTGTTAATCGGGCTATGGAGGAGTTTTAAGGAGTAATCGTCGTAGTAAAACCTTAATCACTCGAAAGCAATTAAATTTATAAACTCAGAATCTAAAATGGAGTCCGAGGTTAATCACAGGGAGCAAATATGTAATTTATACATTAATCTTCATTCATAATCAATGAGCACATTTAATTAAGCATAAAAATAGATATTCAATTAATATAATTTGTCAGATTGTAATTCAAAAGATGATGGGGTAAAAAGAATAGAGAGAATCTAAAAAGTAGTAATTTAGATCACCAATTAGATCATCTAATTAAGCATGCATCTCATGTTCAAATTATCAAATCAAATAATCATGTAAACTTAGGTTCTTAAGTCGTTCAATAGAACCAAATCATATCAGACATCAGGAGTGCTTCATCAGATGACTTAAGTGTCATAAACCACAGTGCCTCATAGAAGGCACACAAGCATAAGGCTTTCTCTTTAAGGCCTTCTTCTTCAGAGCCATCTTCTTCTTCAGCTTCTCAAAGCTTCCCTTCTCCTTCAGAGCTTTCCTTCTTCACAGACACACGGCTAACACTTAGCCTTCTTTCAGCACAAGGCCAAACCCTTAAGAGTAAAACCATCCCCCTCTCTCTCTCACAAATCCTTCTTTTTCTCTCAAACCCAGCATGTAATCGGATCTAGATACAGGTTCTCGAGTCTAGAACAGTGTCCATGCCTGTGGGCATGAGTCGCAGGCAAGGAGTAAGCAGTCGGGTAAGCGGATGTGTGTGGAGGGACCCGATACCTCGTGTTACTGGGCAAAGAGCTCCGTTCACAAATTCCACTTATGTGTGCGCACACTCCTTTCACTCCACGAGGTGGGACTATTGTCCCTGTTTCTTCACGCAGCACAGATGAGATGAGGCTTTGCTCGATTGCAGCTACTGAAGGCTTCGCGATTCCAATTGGCACTGCAGCTGGGGGCGCAAACGTAGTCTGCATCTCTTGGAAGTCGAAATAGGCCTAGTGCTCATCGGAGGACTGCAAGCTTGGTCCGAAATGATGGCGGCGACGACAATGGACGACGGACACCTGAAACACGAGATAAGGCCTCACGGCCACGTTAAAACATCTCAGGATGTTCGCCAAGTGATGGCGAAGGTGGTGGTGGTGTTTGCATGGTGTGGGAGTGGGCATGGAGGTCGGGCGAGGTTGAGAAGGTGGTGCGGAGGTGATCGTGTCCAGTGGAGCATTTGAGAGGCCAATCCCCTAAATAATTTGAGGGGTTTTGGTCGGTGGAGCACGGTGATGCTTATGGGAGTCGTGGCGTGGCGAGCGGTGGAGTGTAGCGTCAGGGAGGCTTCGCTAGAGCTCAGCCAGAGCGAAGGAAGACAGAGGGGAAGAGAGGTGAACGGCGATCAAAACAAGAGTTTAAGGGGCTAATTCTAAACTAGAGGGAGAAAGAGAGACCTAATTTACCGATTGAAAGGGGCAGGAGGGCGTCAGCTATGATTGGCCGACGCCGTGGAAGAGGAATTCTACAGTGAGAGGGCAATGAGGAAAGAGAGCCGGAGAGCTCCTCATTGGTATTGCGAGGAGCGGACGAAGGAGGGGAGGTGTTTCCTTCTACCTATGATATGTGGCAGAGGGCAAAGATGGAGGTTGGAGAAGTTCGCCGGAGCTATGGTCAGAGGCGGATTGAGAGAGGAAATTATGAAGAAGTGTGGCCTAAATAGAGCTAAGGAAGAGTGTTGTGTACGAGGGAGTTTTATAGAGCTCCAAGCATGCTTCCAAGCTTGGAAACAAGCTTGAGGAGCTCACAAAAATAGGGAAGAGAATCTATGAAATCCAAGAGTTCACATGAGCTCTTCAGTTCAAATCCGAGTCAAAAATGTGATTTTGGTGATTGGAAATTTTCTCAAGATCATTTCTTCCAATTTTAGAAGGGATTGGTTGAGAAATCAAGGAGGTATCCCTAATTGAAGCTCGGCTCTTTTGGGTTCACACCTGCCATGGCAGCAGGGACCCTTTTGTGAAGAAGACAACAAAGTTAGGGGGCAATTTGCAAGGATTTCAAAAGCTAGGGGTGTATGTGAGAGAGAAAGTCTGAATGGACCAAAATGCAAACTAGGTCAAGATGATCTCTGATTAGGTCCAAATTTTAGTACAAACCTAATTTTGACTAAAGAAATCTAATGGTGAAGTCAGATTTTATTTTTGACCAAGTTTGACTGGGCAATTTGCTCAGAAACCTAAATTAGGGTAAAATTTTGTTTGACTCTATTTAAGGTCAAAATGGGTTTAGATGGTCAAATCAAGGATAAAAAACCTTATGGAATATTTTTCTATTAATTTTATAAGATTTAGATGAATTTTATCGTGACCAAAACCTCTACTATTTAAGTAGGTTTGAAATTAGGGTTTTAGGTTGCTGTTAATTTTTGAAATACTCGAAAACCCGTTTCTGTCTGTGTGGGCCCACTTATTAGTCTTTAATGTCCATTAGACCTTATATTAACCCCTGGTAAATCCCGTGGTTATTCTACATTCATGATATGCTGTTAAAACAGTAGAATTAACCCTATTTTAATACACTCTTCTCAGAATGGATATTTAATGAGTTATGGCTCTCAGACGATTATGTAGGAGCTTTTGTCAATTGATCATGATTATTTAAAGTTAGTTGTGGCTCATGATGATGTTATCATCTTACCCTCATGCCTAACTTTTGCTAGTCCCTTAGCAAAATCTTCTGAAAAGAATTAGGGTTCTAGACCACGCATTGATGTTCAACTACCTAATTTGTTTTACTCTTTTAGAAATTAGGTCAGAATACTAATAGTAGGCCTAGAGGTACTCAAGTATCAATCAAGATCCAGACCTGACCAGCTTTAACTTGAGACTACCGCGAAGGTTTCTAAGGCTCGTAAAAACTACCTAGAGGCACCCAACAGTTAAAGCACCCGTGCATAAAATGTAGCATGTCTAGGTTCAATTTGCCAGTGCATTTTTGTAAGAGCGAGATAGAAGGATTTTTTTTTGGACAATTTTTTCTCTTTGTCTTCTTAGATTTCCCTAGATCCAGCCTTGAATTAGCCCTAAACACGGTTTGTAATGGATTCCTTATCCCCACCATCAATCCTCAAAGGGTCCCTGGCTTTCGATGCTTCGGGATAGCACTGCCTATGGCAACCCCCAGAATCCTGGCTTTCGACACTTCAAGATAGTGCCTCCCATGGCATTCTGTAGCTAAATTTAGGCCCTGGCAATCGAAATTTCAAGATAATTCACCCATGTTACCTGAACCAGCACAAGGTACTTACATGCCTCCGGTAGGGTATTTAGATATCCTAGGAGACAAGCACCGAGGAGATGATATGTTATTACGCATCTTTAAGGGGAATTCCCCACCTCTCTACGCTGGAAACTCGTCCAATCAACTTGTGTTGTCGAGCTGCTCCTAAGCTAGATCTTTGAGGTGACTTTTCAAAATAGAACACTTTTTGGCAGATTTGTCTTTATTAAGCGCATTGAACCAGACTTAGTGTGTGATTTTTGGGTGCTTAGGTTACCAAGTCCCGCAAACCAAAGGGCAGGTAATGGGGCCGAATACTCCCTAAGCCATAGACTTAATACATCAGCTTCGGACTTTCCTCAACCTCTTGAGGACTAATCCGGATCTTAACGGATACGTGAATGTTTAAACCTTAAAATAGATCCAAGAGGCCTAAGATCAGCACTCATACTAATCTCCTTGCTTCTTTATTTTTTAGGACTTTATTTTTCTTTGGATTAGGTTTAGAACTTAGGTAGATTCTATAATCAAGTGCTATGACTATCATTTTTATTTTTGATTTTGCTCCTTTTTGAAATTTGATTTTCCTACTGTTTTCCTCCTCAAGAAAGATTTTCAATTTAGTTCTCAAAATTTCCTCTTCTTTCTCTAATTCTTTTTCTTTTTAAATTTTTCTATTTTTTATCATTTTTTTGAACATATATATATATTTGTTAGAATCCCTCAGAGAATTTAATTTCCATATGCTTACACTTTAACACCCCCTTATGCCTAAGTTTGCAATGTCCTCATTGTAAACCAGGACAGTATAAATTCAATTTGGTTCAAGGATTAGAACAGGATCAAGGGTGGGTGAACGGGTTGGGATGACTGTTGCGAACAATTTCAAGTTTTGATACAAGTATTAAAGGTGGAGTCGGCTATTCTAAAATTGAACTCAGAAATGCAGTAGGGTGTAGCTAAAAAAATGATCAGAAGGGTCTCGATTTTTGAAATGATGAGTTGTCCCCTATTAAGTGCTAAATCCAATGCTTTCAGCCGAGCAGAAGGTGGTCAAGGAGAAGGGTTGGTTAAATCAGAGGAATTTTGTAGAACAAGCACCATGATCAATAGCTTAGTTAGTCCAACCAGGTGCTTGTTCAGATCGACAGGCTGATGATGTAGCCCAAACCCAATCAGTCTGGTGGGTTGACGGATGTGAATCAAAAGATATGGGGCCCACCAAATACTTTGTGGCTCAAATAGATATGGAAATGAAAATCTAGGGTTTGGCTGAGTCGACTTAGCTTGATCATAGTAGGGGTCCTCAAAAGAAAAAGTAACTGTAGAGGATGTACGAACCCTACTGATAGGATCAGAAAGGGATAAGAAGTGATTATCAGTTTGATCAATGTCTGAAACCCAATCAAAAGATGGAGGAGAATCATATGCAACCAGATCAGAGAGAAGTGAATCAGAGTAGAAGTTGATTCCCATGGTGGGTCAGGGTTGGGGTCGGATTTTGGAAGGCTCTGCATGTGGATCAGAAGGTGTGGCTTCTTTAAGATCTGGGTGCGGAGAAGGCTCTTCTAGAAATGATTCAAAGATAGGTTCATCTAGAGAGTCTTCTTGATGCTTGTTCAAATCAAATGTAAATGCCTGGAGAGTGCTTATAGGATCATGGAATTCTGAGTCAGTAAAAGATTTGAACTCTAGAGTGAGGACATTCTCATCACTTACTGATTTTGATTCTTGAAGATCATAACCGAATGATTTCAACTCAATGCAACCTGATTTTGAATCAATGACCATGGGATTAGGGACCTTAGAGTCAGAATCAAAGAATAAGCCAAAGATGCTAAGGTCGTAAATTGGCTCATAGTCGTCAGGAAACAAAGGTTCTCTGAAATCAGAGTAGGATTCAAAATCATCAAAGAATTTGCGAAGATTAGTTTCTAGACTTGATTCCAGATTGGGATTTCCACCATAGAATGAATCATGTTGTGCAGGCTCAAAAACCTGACTTGGATTTAACCTAATCTCATATTTTGAGCTCAAAGAAGTGTCCTTAGTAGGCATAGGCTCAGGTTCTTGGCTCCTAGGATAGATCCAATCGAATCCCAGCTCTTCCAACTTGGTTTGTCTTCTGAAAAATCAATTCATATTTCTGAGGAGGTTGGAGAGGTGCAATCATTAAACATAGGCCCATAATCATAATCTAGGTCTAAAATATGATTTTCTTCATATTGGGCCTCTTGATCATCCCAAGAAGGTTTTGATCTAGATTTTAGGTGAAAGGTAGGAATTGGGTCACTAGAATCTAGTTTAGGCTCTATTGGGATGTCAGAATCATTCTCGAGAATTACATTCTCAAGAAGTTCTGATTCAAGTTTACTAGAGGTGCTTGGGAAATCAAGGCATGATGGACCAAGCTTCAAGGCTCTCTAAAGATGGTTTAGAATTGGGGACACCTGTAATTGGATCCTCCCAACCCTCATTAAGATTAGGCATGTCAATCGTTATGAAGTTTGAATCTGACTCCATTTGGGTTGGGGGTCCGCAACAACCTTGATTTTCAAACTCGGGTTCTGGGAAATTATATTGATCCTTAATGTTGTTCCAAGGTGTCTCATCAGTTTCTGAAGGGATATCTAGGTGTTTTTGATCAATGGCTTTATACACCATATTTAGTAATTTTCCACACTTCTCCATGAGACCTTGGTGCTTTTCCAAAAGTAGGAGATTTGACTAACATTGTAGATACTTATTGCTATGTAATTTCCTGAATTCAAGATATTTTAATAAAAGATCATCCTGGGTTGAACCATGTGTCATTTGGGCCCAAATCATTTCAACATGGCTTGTAATGTGGGTTGTTGTTTTCGAAACATTAACATGAATGTGCCTAGATAGATTAGAGGTTTTGTAGTATTCATCATGATGTCTAAGAGCAGCCTCGATCATCTTCTCTTTTATGGTCATTTGGGATTCAGGTTTCATACAAATTCTTCCTAAATGGTCAGGTTGCATTTTCAAATAAGGTGGTGGATGAAGATGTAGAATCAAATTTAAGTTTAGATTGAAGTGATTAGATCAAATCAGGAATCCCTAAGAAGATCAATTCTAATGAAGGCCTCTAGGTTAAAACCTTAGGGACTTTTCCTGTGTATGTGCTCTAAAGAATAAATGAGGGACTGGATGTGAATTGAACCCAATTAAGGCACCCAAAGATTTTTGGATGACTAATGCTTGTTTGGAGGCAAATGATTCCTCTAAATAAAAAATCCACCCACCCGAGAAATACCTAGGTAGCCAGGAAGGGAGAGCCCCATAAAAACCCCTATACGGTAGAGCATCTCCATGGGTTAAAGGGTTTCCCCCACCCGACCTTCCTTGTCACTGTAGTTCCAAGTAGACTGGAATGTATGAATTGAGGCATTAAGCCTACCAATTTTAGCCTAGTTTGTGCCTTGGATTTCACTTAATTAGAAGTTAATTCAAATTGTGACCTAATTTAGAGGTTGATTGGCCCACAACGTAGACCAATTTCACCTGACCTACCCTAAAAGATGTAGAATGAAATTTGAGTCAAGATCCAAAGATCACCCTGAATTGACTCTCAAGTTATTAGATCCAAAGTTTTAGGGTTCAAGTGAATTTAGAGCCTGATTTTAGGGTTCTTTTGATTAGATCTTTTCAAGCAAGGGTTTGGGTAGCACATAAATGCGGGAAGGTTAATTTCCTTTAATTCAGGCAAGTGTGAAACTAACACTTCAAAACCCTAGATTAGAAACCCTAATTGGCTCTATTCCAAGTCCAATTTGATCTCAAAACGTACACCTTGGACTTCGAACAAGAAGTGCATAGTCCAATATGATAAGAAATTAAGTGTAAATCCCTAGTGGGTACAAGCAATTTGGGTAGGGATCTCTAAACATAATCATCTCAATCTTCAATCAAATATTGATTTCAAATTCGCAAATCAAGAAACTTGCCTTTTAAATGATGATTACTAGAAACTAAGGCAAGTAAATCCTAATTGCTTGTTTCCTTTTATCTCTTTCAAAGATTAGGAGGTTGATTAGGGAAGAAGAGAGAGTTACCTACCCCAGGAGTGGTTGATTTGCATGGAAGATCTCTTCGTGATGTACCTCGCAAAATCACAAATAAAATAAACAGGGCAAGTTAGTGCTCTGATAAAAGTCAAGATAGATAAGACTAATGTGTGAATTGCGTGTTGCTCCTCGGCAATAGTGCCAAAAATGTTAATTGGGTTGTCGAGGAGTTTTAAGGAGTAATCGTCATAGCAAAGCCTCAATCGCTTGAAAATAATTAAATTTATAAACTTAGAATCTAAAATGGTGTCTGAGGTTGATCACAGGGAGCAAATATGGAATTCATACATTAATCTTCATTTAGAATCAAAGAGCAAAATTAATTGAGCATAAAAATAAATATTTAATGAATACAATTTGTCAGATTGCAATTCAAAAGATGATGAGATAAAAAGAATAGAGAGAAACTAAAAAGTGATGATTTAGATCACCAATTAGGTCCTCTAATTAAGCATGCATCTCATATTCAAATTATCAAATCATATAATCAATGTAAACTTAGGTTATTAAGTCATTCAACAGAAAAAAATCATATCAGATGTAAGGAGTGCTTCATCAGATGACTTAAGTTTCATAAACCACAGTGCCTCACAGAAGGCACACAAGCACAAGGATTTCTCCTTCAAGCCTTCTTCTTCAGAGACTTCTTCAGCTTCTCAAAGCTTCCCTTCTCCTTTAGAGCTTTCCTTCTTCACAGACACATAGCTAACACTTAGCCTTCTTTCAGCACAAGGCCAAACCCTCAAGAGCAAAACCCTTCCCCTTTCTCTCACAAATCCTTCTTTTTGTCTCAAACCTAGCATGTAATCGGATCCAGATACGGGTTATCGGGTGTAGAACAGTGTCCAGGCCTGCGGACGTGAGTCTTAGACGAGGAGTGAGCGATCGGGTAAGCGGATGTGCGTGGAGGGACTCAACACCTCGTGTTACTAGGCAGAGAGCTCCGTTCACAAATTCCACTTGTGTGTGTGCACTCCTTTCACTCCATGAGGTGGGACTATTGTCCCTGCTTCTTTGCGTAGCGCAGATGGGATGAGGCATTGCTCGATTGCAGCTATTGGAGGCTTCACGATTCCAATTGGCACTGCAGCTGGGGACGCAAACGTAGTTTGCGTCTCCTGGAAGTTGAAATAGGCTTAGAGCTTGTTGGAGGGCTGCAAGCTTGGTCGGAAATGCTGGCAGCGACGGCGGTGGACGATGGATACTTGAAACACGAGATAAGGCCTCATAGCCATGTTAAAACATCTCAAGATGTTTGCCAACTGATGGCGAAGGTGGTGGTGGTGTTAGTATGGTGTGGGAGTGGGCGTGGAGGTCGGGCGAGGTTGAGAAGGTGATGCGGAGGTGGTTGTGTCCGGTGGGGTATTTGAGAGGCCAACCCCTCAATAACTTGAGGGGTTTTGGTCAGTGGAGCACGGTGATGCTTGTGGGAGTCATGGCGAGGAGAGCGGTGTGGTGTAGCGTTGGGGAGGCTTCATCAGAGCTCGACCAGAGTAGAGGATGACGGAGGGGAAGAGGGGTGAACGGTAGTCGAAGCAAGAGTTTAAGGGGCTGATTCTATACTAGAGGAAGAGAAGGAGAGAGAGAGAGATCTAATTTATCGGCTGAAAGGGGCAGGGGGCGCCAGCTGTGATTGGCTGGTGCCGTGGAAGAGGAATTCTCTGGTGAGAGGGTGACGAGAAAAGAAAGAGCTAGAGAGCTCCTCGTTGGTATTGCGAGGAGCAGACGAAGGAGGGGAGGTGTTTCCCTCTGCCTATGGCATGTGGCAGAGGGCAAAGGCGGAGGTTGGAGAAGTTTGCCGGAGCTACGGTCGGAGGTGGCTGGAGAGAGGAAATTATGAAGAAGTGTGGCCTGAACCGAGCTAAGGAAGAGCAGTTGTGCACGAGGGAGCTTTATAGAGCTCCAGGCATGCTTCCAAGCTTGGAAACAAGCTTGAGGAGCTCGCAAAAATAGGGAAGAGAATCTGTGAAATCCAAGAGTTCGCATGAGCTCTTCGGTTCGAATCCGAGTCAAAAATGTGATTTTGGTGATTGGGGATGTCCAAAAGATCATCCCTTCCAATTTTAGAAGGGATTGGTCAAGAAATCAGGGAGGTATCCCTAATTGAAGCTTAGCTCTTTTGGGTTCACACTTGCCATGGAGGTAGGGACCCTTTTGTGAAAAAGACAACAAAGTTAGGGGGCAATTTGCAAGGATTTCAAAAGCTAGGGGTGTATGTGAGAGAGAGAGTCTGAATGGACCAAAATACAAACTAGGTCAGGATGATCTTTGATTGGCCTCAAATTTTGGTAAAAATATAATTTGGACCCAAAGAATCTAATGGTGAAGTCGAATTTTATTTTTGACCAAGTTTTACTGGGAAATTTGTGCAGAAACCCAAATTAGGGCAGAATTGTGTCTCTGACTCTATTTAAGGTCAACATGGGTTCAGATGGTCAAATCAAGGATAAAAAATCTTATGGGATATTTTTATATTAATTTTATAAGTTTTAGATGAATTTTATCCTGATCGAAGCCTCTATTATTTAAGTGGGTCTAAAATTAGGGTTTTGGGTTACTGTTAATTCTCAAAATGCATGTAAACCTGTTTCTATCTGTGTGGACCCACTTATTAGTCTTTAATGCTTATTAGACCTTATATTAACCCCTGAAAAACTTCATGGTTATTCTGCATTCATGATATGCTGTTAAAACAGTAGAATTAACCCTATTTTAATGCTCTTTTCTCAGAATGGATATTCTGTGAGTTATGACTTTCAAGCGATTATGTAGGAGCTTTTGTCAATTGATCTTGGTTAATTAAAGCTAATTATGGCTTATGATGATGTAATCATCAGACACTTAAGTGAATATTAGCAATAAAAAATTTGCACAAATGACAATCCATAAAGAACATAAAATGTATAGTGGTTCCCCACTCACTTGGATACTCCACTACCTAAGCCTCCTAGCTTAGGATTTTTAGCTCGATTCCCTCAACCCCGAGCGAATCACTTTACTAACTAAGGTAATTAGCGGGTTACCTCAACCCAAGTACAACAACGGGTTTGTTACAACCCAATGAGCAACAAGCTCAAATACAAATGAGAACTGGTGTAAGAAAAAGAAATCTTACAACAAGAAATCTTATGCCTTCCAACAATAATTAAAATCAATACCAATTGAGTGCTTAGGATGGATGTGATTTTCTTCGTAGATGTGTGAGAGAAAACACGTTGATGCGTTTGTCAAGTGTAGAGAGAATGAGAGCAGTAAACAATTTTCTTCTCTTCAAAATGTGGTAGAAATATGAAAATATAACTCTATGATTTTCTCTTATCTTTCTTGTATTCAAACTAAGAGTCCAAGGGTCATTTTATAGTGTTAGGACCTTAGTAATATGTCAGCTAGACGTTGGGGTTTAAATCCCAACGTTCAAGTCCTCAAAATCAATTTTATAGCCGTTCAGATTTGAACCAACAGCTAACTCGTATTGGTACTGAAGTACGAGTACTGGTACTAGCTGCTCACAGTTTTTCTGCAGTTAGCACACAAAAATCCTGGTATCGGTACTCATCATGTGTACCGGTACTTGCGACTCCTAGGTTTGAGACTCACTGAGCACTGTGACCTATCTATACCGATACTTATCATGGGTACTAGTACTCGTAAGGTCTAGGCCTGAACTGAGTCTTCAAACTGTTACCATTAGATACCAGTATTCTTGATTAGTACTAGTACTTGTTGTTCACAATTCAGTTTGAGACAAAGGCTCAAACCTATACCTTACATATACCGGTACTTATGAATAGTACCGATATTTGCTCTCAAGTATCTTTATTTTAAGTGTATTACTAATTAGTTCATTAGTCCACTAAAATAATATCTTTCAACAATACGTACTTTGAATGATCGTAATATTAATCCTAATTTATCTCTAATGAATTTTATGATCTAAGTTATCTTTCTTTGTTAAGAGGCATACATTCTAAGAAATAAAAATCTATTCTAAAAAATTAAAGATCGGAGATGATCTTCTCCTCCTTGTCATCTTTTCTCCTTGTCATCATACCTCCTTGCCATAATTCAATATTTTCCTTGATCTTTACCTAAATCTAAAATAACACTCAATTGCAAACATTAATCTACAATAATTTTGTTAACATCAAAATAAGATGTGAAATAAGGTTCCAACATCAACCGGTGGTTGTCTAGTAGTGTTATGGTTGGTCGACTGGCTACTAAAAGACTCTAAATTCTAAGTTCCTAGACTTGGGGATTTTGACAATCGGTTGGCACCTGCTATAGTATCAGCTGACGCCCTATATTATGATTGGTCAGTTGGTGGTTATAGAGGTTCTCTTAAGAAATTGAATTTAATAGTTGATACATGTAATGTGCTTGAGTTCCAAGAGATTTTTGAACGTTAGAAGCCCAATGTTCAACCAGGAGTCAGTGGTTGGTCGACACCCAACTTAAGGGTCAGTTGATGGGTAGGCACACTGGTCAATTGACTACTAAAGAGCCGATCGACCAATATTATTTTTGGTTGGTGCCTAAGTGCTATTTTTGCTATTTTGAGTGTTCTAAGTGTTGGCTTGGGTTTATCATGGGTCCTAATGGCCAACTAGGGATCTTACACTATTTTGGGCTCTTTTACAAGTATTCTAAGAAAATAAAAGAGCAACAAAGGATACATTGAATACATTTCAAATAATCTATTCTATTATTCTTTCTATTCATTTACTCCAAGCCTTTAGCTCCTAGCTTTAGCTCTAAAGCTTCAACTTCAAGGCTCTCTTCTCTAAGTGCTCCTAGATGCTTTTGTCCATCATCAAATTCCTTCGTCACAATGAATATGAGCTTGAGCTTCTCCAACACTTCAATCAATTGCATGTACCTGAAATCTCACAACTTAATTGCAATTGTTAAATACACTTTGTTTTATTACCACCAAAATCAAGGATCAAGGTGCATTTGCACCAACACCTATTTGTATGTTGATTAAACATTGACTATATACAGAAATTACCTCTTTTTTAATGTTAATGTCAAGGTTGAGAATAATCTACGTAAACATCGTCACATCATTATATCATATGAAATATCCTTTATCTTGGAAAGATTACCAATTAGGTGAATACTAGCTTACTTTGGCAAAAAACTACGAAAACCTCAACCAGTCAATTTGTTTGTTGATTAGTCGAAACATGATGCTTGAATTGCAATTCTACGACACAATTAGCTAATTAGACTATGGATTGGTTGAGCATTTTTCATTATTTTTTATGCTATTAACTCCATAATTCACCTTTAAAGCTATCCAAGTCATGTTTACAATATTTTTAGCAATCAATAGGTTAGATATAGTGACCTAATTGCTCCTATTTATGTGCGATGACACAAAAACACATAGAACATGACTTTCTTAAACCTTTCACGTGGAAAAAAGGTGTAAGCCTTGTTTTTCATTCCAAGTGCTCATAGTTAACTAAGAAAGGCACGAAGAGCCACATTACAAATACTAGGATGAAATGTTAAACATGAAATTATGTGAGAAATCCTAATTTTTTTTGGGTAAACATAATGCAACGAGTGATCAAAAGAACTTAGAATGCTGCAAAGTGCTCGTAAATCTATTTAATGATCCTTTGGGTGTGTCATGAAGAGGATGATGAGAGCTTCACATAGACTTAGTAGAAAGTGATTGAGATAATAAAATCATAAAGCTTGAATTCCAATTTTTGTAAAAAGCGCTTATTGCATTTGATGTTCAATTTAGTTGCATTTATGAATTCAAACTTCACTTGAAGATTGATATTTCATTTTTAGGCATGTTATGACCCAAGGATAAAGGCTCATTGGGTCAACTTCATTTCTTTTATTGGATGACTATGAGCTTCGGTTTTGAGTTTGATGTTGAATTCAATCTCATTCTATGAATTTTCATTTGGTTTTACCATGTATGAATGCTATTTGAAACTCTAAATCCGTCCTCTTTATGACAAGGAAGAGTTTAACATCAAATCGAATAGACTTGGATCGATAATTGATGATTTAATCCTTTACATGAAAACTAAGGATCTGTTATTAGATTACTAGCATTAAGACTAGTGGTCTAATTGAGAAATTGAAAATGAAACCTAGATTATTAATAGTTTACTACAATGCATGACAATTTACTATGAGTGAGAAACCTATTTTACTATTTAGTTAAATAAGAAGAACTTAATCGACTAAGCCTTGTATAAGAGAATTGCATTTTTAACTATGCAAATTAAGTTTGAGAATAATGGCATGATCACAGTATCCAATGATGACAATTCATGCTTGTAATTCCCCAAAATTTAGGTTCTAAGTCATTGCAAAGTCATTCACATCAATTTAGATCCATATGCACTCGTTGGGTTCAGGTTGAGTCAGAATGCCTCGTAAATATGAAGAAACACGTATTTTTGGTCAACTCCTAGTCAAAACTTCTTAAAAGGGGGGCATATGTGGTATCATTGGATTCTTCTTGTCACAAGCTTTCTAATGAAGCTTGTTTTGCACAAATCTGATGTATGTAGCTCAAGTTATTCTAAAAATAAATCTGAAAGGACGTAAATGTGAAGTTAACCCAAACATTGGGTTCCTTTTGAAAAAAACTCACTTTCCTTAACCTTAATCCTAATTGGTTATCTATATAAAGGCCTCATTAGGGTTTGGAGGCATCACAAAATCTTAATTCTTGTCCATAGCTTAAGGAAAACGAAGAGAGTAAATGAGGTTAGCTATTGTTGTCTAATAGTCAACCCCTCTGTTTCTTCAAAAACAAAAAAAGAAGAGAGAAAAATGAAAGACGAGAGAGAAAGGAAAGTTAGGGGCATTTTCATGATTAGAGCTAGTGTCGGAGTTCTGCTGCAAATTTCACTATGGGGGTGGCGGAGGTGCACACGTGGGTGATGCATGGCAGCAGCGGTGCACATGGATCTGTGGAAGGAGCATGGACGTGCAATCTCACGTGTGATGCGTGAGTGTGCGGCTATGTGTGCACAGTGCATGGGCGCATCGCATGACCCTCGCCAGCAGGGGCACGTGGTGAGCGTGAGCGTGCCTAGTCCTTGTCTAGTTTGCATACCTTCACACATTTCAAATGGTTCGGGCTCTTCTTGATCTCCAGGTTTTGCAAATAAAGTGTCGTTGGAATTGTCTCGACGAGTAATACACATTGGTAAACCCTAAAGTTGATTTTAAAAATGTTTTTACATGTTCAAATTATGAAAAACCTTATTTGTGATTTTGACCCATGTACTTATATGTGTGGACCTAGAGTTGATTCCTGGAGTGCACACAGAGTACTTGGGTCCCCAGAGTAGTATCGAGGGACTTTGTGCACACATTTCGAAGTAACTATGATCCCCAGGTGATGTTTGGTAGAGTAGTCCCCTTTGTTTACAAGTATTTTGATCTATTCTCACGTATTTTGACCTATTTCCAAGGTTTCCTTCATGTGTTGCTTCGTTTAGCATGCATGCTACCTCTTGTTGAGATTGGAACCCCTATTAGCATGCTCTTACTATTTTTGGTACTAAATTGCATCATTAATGTTGTAGTTAAAATTGATAACTTGAGATTGAGAGTAATCGAATTTAGTGAATGAATGATCAGGTTCGTGTGATTGGAATATAACAAGTAAAACTATGATTTTTAAACCTTGGTTGGATTAGAAGACATGATTCAATGTGGTAATATTATTTCAGTTATTCTGAGATCGATCAATAAATTGGTAATGATGAATTGGTCGGGAATTACTTGGGATAATTAGTTTAGCCTTACCACTCAACGAGACTTTTTAATACAAGAAAAAGTGCGATTTATAAAATGTTCCTGGACTGCTATCATTTTCGATAGCACTCATCTTTTCAAAAAAAAAGAAAAAGTGTGATTTGTGATGGTTCATAGGCAATGGTTATTTTATCATCGCTAATTATGATATTTAGCGACGGTTATTAATATAACCATCGCCCAAAGCCTGATCCTTCGACCCCTAGCCAAACTTTATGGATGTGGATCATGGTATAAGATTTAGTAATTATTATTCTCTAAATTGTTGCCAAAAGGCCCCATTAACCACCCTTTAGATTTAACGCTTACACATTTTGATGTAGGATTTAGCGATGGTTTAGCTAATAACCATTGCCTAATTTTATTAGGGGCACAAATTTTTCGATGCGCAGAGGTGAAATATTCACCCATTGGTGACGGTTAATATTGAAACCATTGCTAAGTCCATGAAATTAGCGCATGATGCAAAAAGTAAAGTGAGGGAGAAATATTATTGTAAAATGATGTGGTGACGATTTATTTAAAAATTGTTGCTAACCATGCCTGAATTTTTAGGAAGTGGAGTGTTGAAAGTAATATTTTAATGGAGTTAGCAACTGTTTTGGAAAAAATCATAGCCACCACTAGGATATTAGGGCAACGGCCGCATGCCTTTGCCTCACTCTACTCACGACTATCTCTTCTCTTGTCATCGCTATCGTCGCCTAGCCTTCGTGATTTTAGTCATCGGTTCTCCATCCTCCAGTCGTCATTCTCCATGCCGGCTGTAACATCCCAAAAGCTAGGTTGCGAGTCATTTCAGTGTGGTCTGAGTCAATTCAAACTCATAAACATGGTCACGATTCGATGCTAGTACCAGGATCTCTTGAAATTACCAAAAAATGACTATTTCGAGTCAACCTCTAGCCAAACATCATCAAAAGGGTGTCATGTATGATGCCGCTGGATTCCTCTCGTCGCAAGATTTCCGATGATGCTTGTTTCGCGTAAATCCGAGGTGTATAGCTTAAGTTATGACCAAAACAAGTTGAAGAGGACCTAAATGTAAGGTGGATCCAACTCTAGGGGTATTTTAGGTATTTCACTTCACTAAACCTAAACCTAATTTGGGTCTATAAATAGACCCTCTTGGTTCTTTGGGTTGTCATTAACCCTTAGAGCCACCAAAACCTAAGAGAAAAGTGAGAGAAAGGAATTAAGATTTCATTAGAAATCTTAAATAAAAAATTGTAGGGACCTTTCACGATAGCGAAAAACTCGGGCTTCCCACTGCAAAAGTTACAGTGACAGTGGCAGCCTACAGTGGGCGAGTGATGTGTGGCAGCAGTTGTGTGCAGGCGACCGATGCATGCGGTTGTGCAAAGAAGTAAGGAGCGATTGATCGGATGCGTGATGGGTGTCACGATTAGGTGGCTGCAGGTTAGCGGGTGGGATCCGTGTGCGACCACGCGGACCAATAGAGCGGTGACACGTGTTCCATGCGGCTTGCATGGGCTAGCGGTCGATTCACTTGAATCGGATGGTTCAGTGACCCCCTCGCACCGTTTCAACTGGTTCGAGGCCTTCTCGACCTTGGATTTCGACAAATAAGGTACTGTTGGAATCAGACATGTACTATGTATTGGCATACTTTATTCTCATTTTCGAGTACTATTTACTAAATGGAAAATTAGAAACGTGATTAGGTGATTCCAACCCTAGTTTTTGTCCGTGTGAACTAGGTCTTGCCCCCGGTGCATGCGCGAGTTGCGAGATAGGTGTGGCAACTGCCCCTAAGCCCTGTGTGCATGGTTTAAAGTCACTGTGACCCTTCGATGACATTAGGTAGAGTACTTTACCCTTCTTGTATCTTTGGTTCTTTTTTCAAGTAACGATGAACCTGTCTTGCATGGTTTTCGCATCTATCTCATGGGTTGGCATGAATTCCTCCTTTTTTGGGTTTAGAACCCTAGTTGAGTAATTAACTTTGCTTTTTGGGCACTTAATATGGAATAAAATGACAATATGTGATTGAATAAAATTAAGTGATTGAATGTGACCCTCGTATCACATGTACAAGATAAACTCAGATTTGCTTGAAATAAGTTTCATTGTGTTTATAAGTCGATAAATATGGTGGGGCCACTGTTATAATTGGAAAATTTATTGTGAACAGATAACTATTAGAGTAAATGTGAATGTCTAGTAATTTTGGAAATCAATGAATTAATTCATTATGGATTAATCTGAAACTTGAATGATACAGTTATATGAAATTAATCGATACGATGGTTTTGTCAAGTGTTGGATAACTTGTTTCAACCTTGCTACTCGTCGGAATTGGCTATAGCTTTGGTCTTTCAGACCAATTCTGGGCTGGTCATGGAAGAAGCTAGCTGACAGGAGAAGAGGTTGGGAAACAAGAGGCTGAGATAGAGTATGTGGAGGTTAGGGAGTGATAAACACACATGAATTCATGATAAATTGCTTATTTATGATAATTCCTAGGCTTAGCATTGCATATCATGTTATAAATATTGCATAACATCCATTGCAAGGCATTTAGGATAGTTGTATGTTTTGTATATTAATTTCTTCATTTTATATAGCTAGGAGACAATGCGACGTCCTTATGGACTTCAGATGAAAAATCTGACCGTACAGATGGATCCGGAGCGACGTTCGCAATCCGACAACATAGAAATCACCTTGATCCGAGCATCGTAGCATTCTCTGCAAGCAATGAATGGTGGACGGTCTAGATGTTGCCACGTGGCACCATTTGGAGCACCCAAAGCCACCTGCCATATCTCCAAAGGCCACCCATCAAGTGATCTTAGCCATTGGATGAAAATCCAACAGCTGAGATGCCTCCCATACCATGTGGCCGCAATTCCTCTTCGTGACACACCCGCGGATGTGGCACAACGGTGAGGATGAGCACTCCCAAAGAGCGAGCACGAGACCGAGTTGCGATTCGTTGCACTCACTACAGTGCCAGCTGCAATAGGGCCTCCCGATCGCGATCGAGCGGTCGAGATTCCCTACGTGCAATCCAACGTCGCCCACTGATGCGAAGGTGCATGCCAGATCACACGCAAGACATCTTGGGTGTGCATTTAAGTCGACTGCGAGTAGCGCCCACTATCCAATCCTCACAATCGCGCGAGGCGCGTGATTCAAATCAGAGCGCGCGCGATCTGTGGCACACCTCGACCATGCGATGCCTTATCCGACGGCTGCCAGCACACGCGTCAGCGGTGCGAATTTCAAATGCTAGCAGGCACGTGCTCTCCTCTCGCAATCACAACCGTCTACACTTGATCCAACGACCGACGATCGCTGCACCTACGACACCTGCAGTCGAGCATTCAAGCGACAGCCAAGGTGCGTGAATGCTTTAGCAACGTCTCTGGCAGGTCTTTAGCGACGTCTTAAATGTCACTAAAGGCCTGTGCACGCATACCACCTCCATTCCACCACTATATAAACACCCCTACACCCTCCATTCCAAAGCATCTCTACCTACTCTACTCCTACATACTCCTAAGCTGTAGCAAGCCTACCAACGCTCCATTAGAGCTTACTCTCAAGCTCCCATGGCTCCTATTAGTGTAGATCTCACCAAATATTCCTCCATCTTCCCATCCCCATTCATAGGCCGCCTTGGAGCTGTCCTCCCACCTCCATTCCGGTAGTTGATCATCTCCGCCTTCTCGCCTCCATTCCGAAGCCACGCTGAAGCTTTCCTCTATCTGACGTCATCCTGCATCTTACCTCCGTTGTCCCGCTCCTCACCTCCTTCATCTGAGCTTCCGCCAGGCACCGTTGTCTCGCCGAACAGTCGATTCGGGAGATTTGTTCTCACCTCCCACTCTTTTTATGCTTTCATAGATTATTGTAATAGACATTAATACAATACATCACATTTGATTCCATCTCTATCTTGTGTTTGCTTGTCTTTTATTTCAAAAACATAAAAAAAACAAAACCTTAAAACACCAAAAAGAAACAAATCGAAGTGCGGTTTTCATACAAAGTAAACGTCGCCTCCCTGTGTTTGACCTGGGACTCCCTTGGAGTTTCGGTATAAATTTTATTTGATCACGAGTTTTGCAACTACGACGATGGGTTACTTGTAACCCTGATTTCAATCACGTGAAACACGCGCTCGATCATTTTAGCACCGTTGCCGGGGAGGCAACGGAATTTACTTTATTATTTTCTACGCTTCTTTGCATTTACATAGCACTAACCCCGCTTATCTCTGATCTACTGTCTCGTAGGTACCTGATTGCGCAGCAATCATAGGTCTTAATTGACCTAAATTAGGCTAGGACTTAGCATAACTTAGGGCAATTCATGCATGCATAAGCATTACTAGCACCTTCATTGCTTTCTTTTAGCTATGCATAAAATAATGCTATAATATACTGATTAGGGGCATTATGTCAATTGCAGGTAATAAGCTGATCAGAATCTAGATCTGAAGCTGGATCTAAAGCTGGATCTAAAGAATAAAGAATAACTGATGTTGCAGCAAAGCTGGAGTGGAAGACCTAAATTAGATGCAGTAGATAATAATGTAAGGGAGTTAAGGTATGTTATTCTATTAAGTAGGAATAAAATAATAAATTGTGAAGAACTTAGGTCCATCCAAGCCCTAGGACAGCCTAGAAGCCCCCCCAAGCCTTAGCCACCCTTATATTAGGTCACCGCACCCTAGGAAACCTTAAAACCCTATTTCCATCCTCTATCTAGACGTCTAGATGAGTTACAGGACGTTCAGAATCCTTAGCTAACTCCTGCACACCTTAAACCCACTTCTACAGTGTTATTGGACGTCCAGACACTTGGTTAGACATCCAATTTCTGCAGAATGCCTAAGATAGAACCTAGAATCCCTCCTGACTTTAATTGGACGTCCATACAATAAGTCTAAACTTCTGATTTTTCATTATAAGATGTCTGAAAACTTTATTGGATGTCTAGAATTGCCCTCCAGACCTTGTTTTGAGATTCAAGCCTTGATATTGGATCTCTAGCTTCCTAAACCCAATTCTAACCCCCTAGGAACCTAAATTAAAGTGCCCTAACCCTAGTACATCACCTCTAGACCTCCCTAATGACCTAATTAGGTCCTCACTAAACCTAATTGACTTGGATCTTAGTCAATTCCATCAGGCTATTCAATTGGACTCATTGAATTCAATTGAGCTCTGATCTCAGCACACACTGTCCAATTGGACTCAGTGAGAGTCCAATTGACCTTGACCTAACTTAATTGAGTTATTTTACTCACAATTAGGTTTCCACACACCCAATTAAACTTGTATTAAGTTTAATTGTACTTTGCCTTAGTAAATTAGGCTTTGCAACCCTAATTTGAGACCTAACCTATACTTAAACCCATTAGAACCTATCCTAACCTACCTAACCACTTAGGGCATGACCACACACACACACACACACCCATTCACACACTCCCACACCACCTAGAGTATTCTAGGACCTTCCAAAGGTGGTGCCACCTTGGTTGCCAAAAATAGCAACCAAGGATGAGTCTTCTCTTATATCCACTTTTGGTGGATCTAAGAACCACCCTCTCTCTCTCCTTGGACGGCCACAATTGAAGCTCTCTCTGGAGAGTTCCACACTTCTCTAGAGAGTCTCCCTTAGGTCTATAAAAAGACCTAAGGGTTGGCCATTTGCACCCATTCACTCTTGGCTCCATTTTAGCTTAGCTTCATTCCACCTCCACTCCACCTTCACGAGTAGCCTCACCATGGCCACCACCATCTCCACACCAACATGTTGGATCACCTCCTCAACCTCTCTCCAAGGCTGACCTAAGCACCATTGACCGCCCCTCCTCTCAACCAAGTCAAAGGCCATTGGAGCCCACCTCTGAATGCCCTTAGTTCTGATAGATTAGACTATAGCTCTTTATAGTTTTACTGCTTTATTTACTGCTTAGTAGTGTAGCTCCTTCTCCCCTAATGATGCATGCATAATCCCTTGTAGATTCATGTATGTAGTCATTTTCTATTAGCTGTTAGTTTTTACATTCCCTATACAAGCATTCCGCTGCCGGTGCTCTGCAACTCTGTTATCATGATCTTTATATATATATATGTTGAAAATTACCATGTGCCTGATTATCATCTTTTGGTGTAATTAAAGTTTCATGTTTTCAATTTCTGATATTCTGCCAACAGCATGTCATGCATCAATACGAACTTAGCATAAATCGACATGCGATTTTGAATAAGTAGAGTGAGCGAGATCGATTTCAAATCTGCATTTCCATAAATGCCTCCTAGAGACGAATGACCGGGACTTAAATCTCATTATTTTAGAAATTATTTTTGTTGATCGTATTTCGCAACTATACTACGATGCATTTCTTATCAAATATGCAATCTACGACCCCAACAGTACCCTAGCATGGAGATCCAAGTGAGATAGACCAGAGTAAAGTACGAGTAGAGTGCTTTGTAAGTGTCCCCTACATTCCCCCCCCACTAGTTCATTTTGACACAATCATAACCAAGACCTAATCTACTTAGGTGTTTGCATAAACCCTAGGTGTTGAACGTTGGAGGACTACGCTATCGGAGTTGGTTTTGAAAACCTGTCATTGTAGTTTGAATAGCGAAGAACTCGGGTTCAACAAATAAAATTTATACCGGAATAGAAATCCCGGGTCAAACTCAGGGAGGCTACGTCGATCAAAATTCGCAATTATATTTTTCTTGTGTTTTTGTTTAAAGAGCGGAATAATCACAATGAAATGAAATAACTCTAGACAATAAGAGAGAGAGAGAGAAAACATCCACTTGAAGTTGTAAAATGTTTGTACAACAAAGAAAGTGAGAAAAGATTACAATAGAAAGTGAGAAATTATTACACTAGAAAGCAGGAAAAATTCTATTCTAGAAAGCAGGAAAAAGGAATAGGAGAGAGAAGTTATCCTCCTCAACGATCGGTTGGAGGACGAGCCGAACGAGACAACGCTTGGAAGATGAGGAACGGAGCAGGAAGAATGAGGTCGAAGCAGGAGGAACAGGAATGAGGCAGCACGTCATCATCATCGTGGGATTCACTTTCGGAATGAGGGCGAAAAATTGATTTTATCTCTTGAGGAGCATCCCGGGTGTGGAACAAGCTTCTCTTGAGCTTTGGAGAGGGAGAGAAGAGAAGGAAGGGATGAGAAATTCATATGGAAGGGGTCTCCTTTTATAGTTGCAAGGAGTGGGGGCATTTTAGACATTACAATTTGAAAAACATTAATTCAGGACCTTTAGTGACGGATAAATCCGTTACTAAAGGCCTAAACGTGGCCTTTGTGCCCACCGCTCACGTACCTCCTCACCTCCACGTCCTTCAATGTACGCGCACGTCCACGCGTTCACAGTCGTTCGATCAAGAGATCGGATGGCTTAGGATCGCCTATGCTTGCGCCACACACCCGTGTACGATCACGCCTCAAAGCTGCGCGTCTGATCGCGCGTGGGCGCTATCGCTTGCTCAGCACCGTCCGATCCTCATCATGCGGCCTCGCTCACTCGAGTGCCCCCTCTCCCGCTCTTCAATTTGAGGCGTAACAGGCTCAAACACGCACTTGCTCTTCTCGTGAAGGCCCTCAACCAATGCGCTATGGGTGGCTTTGTGTCGCGCGGTTATTTTGTGCGCGCGAGCCTGTAGCCGTTGGATGAGCATCCAATGGTGGAGAATCGTCGATCGGATGAAGAGGAAAGGCAGAGGCAGGTTCTTAGGATCGGTTGGGTGGCTGAGATGGCGCCACGTGACGCCATCTTGGCCGTCCATCTTCTGAGTATTGTAGACAGTGCCACGGGTGTCGGATTGGACCGATTTTCTCGCTGTTAGGCTGCGATCGTCAATCTGAATCCATCCGTACGGTCAGATTTGTCGCCTGAGGTGTGGATTAACACCATCTTGGCCCTTGATCTTTAGGATTCCTCGATCTCTAGCTGGTGCTATGGATGTCCGATTAGGGCGATCTTAGAGTCATTGAACTCCAATCGTTGCCCTGATCAGATCCGTACGGTTGGATCTTCGATCTGAGGTTCCGATAAAAAGTCGCCCTATCCCTGACCATAAAAAGGAGACAATTACTATATAATTTATACAACTTGATCTAAATGCATGATTATGCATGTTATGCGCTATTTACAATGTATGATGCTAATGTGACCTAAGAACATGCATTAATAGACATTTTAGGTTAATCAGATGTATGCACATTACACCCCCATGCCTATCTTTTTCTAGTCCCTACCAAAAACTACATGCTATTTAGGTTGGATTACTTGGGCATAAGTTATTTTCAACATTAAGAAATTTTTTACTCAGGATCTAAACTTTCAAAGACACAACAACACTTGGATATCTGCCAAAATGCAAACCGCCTCAAGCCCTCACCTTATTCAAAGAAAATTTTCTTTTTCTTTTTTTCTTCTTTTCTATTTTTTTTGGATTTTTTGACTTTAGTGTTAAAGAGTGGCTTTCTACAGCCATTCAACCCACCCAAGATTTGATGAGAACCCTAAGTTCTAAGTATCTTATTGTGAATGTGATAGACTCGTTGATCGGCAATTAGAACGGACCTCGGGTTTCTACGCCTCTAGGTGACCTTAAAAATAAAGTTCTGCCTAAAGGTGTATCTTTACCACCGGTAGCTTTCTCCCTACTTTTATTTTTATGGGGTCAACACAAGGGTGAATCCAGTGTATATCTCCCTGGTTTATTCTACTTCTTCGCTTCTTCCTAAGTGTTTTGGGAATTTTTAGTGCATTTCTTGAGTGGGTTCTGGACAACCGGTCGATGAGTTGTTACCACCGACAACTTGCCAGCCATACTCGTGCGGTGAAGTCTGGCTTATTTCTTTGTTTTCTTTTTTTTTTTCTTTCTTTTCTCCTTTTTTTTTTCTTTTCTTTTTGACTTTCTTTTTCTTCTCTTTTTTTTTAAGTAGGTGCCTTCCCTGGTCTAATATTTACCTAAAGGCAGTAAGAAGAGAATGGTCCAGTGATTGGGCTCTGGACAACCTACCTATGGGCTGTTACCCACGATAACTTGCCAGCAATATCACCCCAGAAGGTTCACTAGCTACCCAATTTCCGTTAAAACCGTCGATCAACAAGTCAATGAAAAAATAGTATGTAGATGCTTTAGACTTAATGTTCCCTCAAATCAGAGGGCTGGTTGATAAGTCATGTACTTATTACCCAAACTTATTTAATCAAATTACAATAGAATTCAAGATGGTGAGGACTCAAAAAATAAATCCACATTTTAGTGCATACCAAGGCTGATTAAGCCCAAAGACCTAAAGGGTCTTTGTGTTTAGATTATAATGTAATATTTCCTAAGATTGAAAAGTCCTAATGTCCAAGTATTCCTTCCTAATTCATTTTTTTTATGTATATAAAAGAAGAGAAATAGAATTTACAAGAATTTCACAGAGCTGACAAAATGATTAACAAATGAATTCACCCCCCATGCCTAGCTGATGCAATGTCCACATTGAGAAAAAGAGACAAGAAAGGAAGGGTAGAGTACGGAAGATATCACTTGAATATGAAGCTTGGGTCAGCTCTGAGTCATATGTACAACTGCTGAGTTTAATGCTGTCAGCTAGGCGAAGTCCGGCCAAAGAAGTTACAACATGGCTAGAGCAACCGTGTTTGAGACGGGTTCTGGAAGAGTACAGTCAATAACAAGTTTCAGACATTGACCGTTGACTTTGAATGAATTACCCGTCTTCAGATCAGAGATTTGAATGGCTCCTTTTGGAAAAATCTAGTCGATAATGAACGGGTCGTTCCATTTAGACCTAAGTTTGCTAGGAAAGAGCTTAAGTCGAGAATTGAATAACCAGGCCTTCTGGTTCGGCTCAAAGCTCTTGCGGGAAATCAATTGGTCATATAAAGCTTTGGTCTGAGTCTTGTAGATCTTGGCATTCTTATATGCATCATTTCTAAGCTCCTCCAACTCAGATAGTTCGAGTTTCCTGGTCTTCCCGGCTAAACTCAGATCTAGATTGCACTGCTTGATTGCCTAGAATACCCTATGTTCAATCTCTACAGGTAAATGGCACGCCTTTCCATACACCTGACAAAACAGAGACACGCCAATGGGCATTTTATACGTCATACGGTAGGCCCAAAGAGCATTCTCAAGCTTTTGAGTCCAGTCTTTGCGATCAGGCCTAACCGTTTTCTGTAGAATATTCTTGATCTCCCGATTGGAGATCTCGGCTTGTCCATTCATCTGGGGATGGTAAGGTGTGGAGATTTGGTGATTAACCCCATATTTAGCTAGCAAATATGGAACTGAGCATTAGTGAAATGAGTGCCACCATCACTGATGATGGCCCTCAGAATCCCGAACCTGCTGAAGATGTTCTTGACAAAATCGATGACCACCTTGTGGTCATTGGTTCGGGTGGGAATCGCTTCAATCCATTTGGACACGTAATCAACAGCGACAAGAATGTACTGATGTCCAAATGAAGGAAGTAAGGGTCCCATGAAATCAATGCCCCAAACGTCGAAGATTTCGACAGGAAGAATTGGGTTTAGGTGCATCATACCTCTCTTAGTTATGCTCCCAAGTGCCTGGCATCGGGAACACGACCTTGAGAAATCCTGGGCATCCTTGAATAAAGATGGCCAATAGAATCCAGATTGCAAAATTTTTGCAGCCATCTTTTTCTCAGAGAAGTGTCCACCACATGCAGATGCATGGCAGAACTCGAGTATACTGTTGAATTCGTTCTCCAGAACACATTGGCAAATAATTTGATCACAGCCGATGCGGTACAGTTTAGGGACCTCCCAGAAGTAATATTTGGCCTCAGATTTGAGTCTATCCCGTTGTTGCTTGGTCTAATCCTAGGGGATTTGACCAACGACCAAATAATTAACAATGTCAGCAAACTATGGGGTTTGTACGCCTGAAACTGTAAGGATGGTTTCGTTCGGAAAAGTATCAGCAATCGGGATGTCCGGACGAGAAGAATCACTCAGAAGTCTAGACAAATGATCCGCCACCACATTCTGTACCCTGAATTTATCCTTGATTTCAAGATCAAATTCTTGAAGCAGAAGAATCCAACGAATAAGCTGGGGTTTGGCATCCTTTTTGGCCAAGAGATGTCTCAAGGCTGAGTGGTCGGTATGTATAATGACGTGAGACCCTAAGAGATAAGCCCTGAATTTCTCCAAAGCAAATACTATGACCAGTAATTCCTTCTCAGTAATAGTATAATTCCTCTGAGCCTTGTCTAGAGTTTTACTTGCGTAGTAGATGACAGAGGGCTTCTTGTCAATTTTCTGACCCAAAACAGCCCCGACCGCGTAATCAGAAGCGTTGGTCATAATCTCAAAAGGGGCAGTCCAAACTGGTGGTTGCAGCACTGGAGCACAAGTGACTGCTGTTTTGAGAAAATCAAATGCCTTACGGCATGATTCGTCGAAATCAAATGGCATTTCTTTGGCGAGAAGATTGCTCAAAGGACGAGCAACCTTTGAAAAGTCCTTGATGAATCTTCTGTAGAATCCCACATGACCAAGAAATGATCGAATTTGCTTAACAGATGTGGGAGGAGGAAGTTTAGCGATAGCATCAACCTTAGCTTTATGCACTTCAATTCCCCGTTCAGAGATTACATGACCTAAGATGATGCCTTCTTGTGTCATGAAATGACTCTTTTCCCACCTAAGGATCAATCTTGTCTTCATGCATCGTTTAAGAATCATTTCAAGATTAGCTAGACAAGAGTCAAATGATTCTCCAAAAATAAAGAAATCGTCCATGAAGACTTCCATAAACTCTCCCACCATGTCAGAGGATATGGCCAACATACACCTTTGAAAAGTTGCAGGTGCATTGCATAAACCGAATGGCATCCTACGGAAAGCAAAGGTTACGTATGGACAGGTGAAAGTAGTTTTTTCCTGATCCTCCGGATGGATAGGAACTTGGTTGTATCTCGAGTAGCCATCAAGAAAGCAAAAGTACTTATGCTCGGTTAATCTTCCCAAGATTTGATCAATGAAAGGCAGAGGAAAATGATCCTTTTTCGTGGCCGTGTTTAGCTTCTTGTAATCGATACAAACCCTCCAAGAGGAAGCTGAATGAGTTGTGACAGATTCTCCTTTCTCATTAGTCACAATGGTAATCCCGACTTTCTTGGAACAATCTGCATGAAACTTACCCAAGGACTATCAGAGAGCAGATAAATGATTCCTGCATTGAGCCACTTAATAATCTCCTTCTTGACCACTTCTCACATATTTGGATTTAATCTCCTCTGCATCTGGCGAGAAGGGCAGGAACCATCTTCCAAACATATTCTATGATTGCAATAAGATGGCTCGATCCCTCTAAGGTCATGAATGGTCCAACCAATTACCTCCTTGTGTTCCTTCAAAACCTTAATCAGTTTAATCTCCTGTTCTTTTGTTAATGTAGCACTGATAATCATAGGGAGCATCTTGTGTGGTCCTAAAAACTGATATTTCATATCCTCAGGCAATGGTTTCAGTTCAAGCTGGGTCGGGTTGATAATTGAAGGTATGGAGGATGCTGATGAAGACTCATAAAGAGGAAGAGGTTGAGAGTGAACAAAATCAATAACCTCTTCAGAAGATGGTAGGTCAGCCATAGAGGGTTGCGGGTCATTCCTCATCAAAGGAGGAACTTTCAAATGCAGAAACCATCATACAAGCTTTAATATTCACATTATCGTCCTCAAGTTCCTCAATAAATCCACAATCCTCGAATTTATTAATCACCTTAAAAATATCCAATTTCATTCTTTGATCCCCAAAAATGATTTCCATGCTACCGCTTTCACAGTTAATGTTGGCCTTAGCGGTAGCCAGTAACGGATGCCCCAGAATGATGGGCATGTTCCTCAGATTTTCAGGTACATCCATGTCAAGGACAAGGAAATCTATAGGAAAATAGAAATTCTTAACCTTAACAATAACATTTTCAATAACGCCTCATGGATTTGTGACAGAATGATCCGCTAACTACAAGTTACTAAAGTCGACCGAAGTTTACCTAATCCAAACTTCTCATAAAGAGAGGTTGGAATTAAGTTGATGGATGCACCCAGATCCAGCAGTGCTCTATCAAAAGTGTAATCTTCGATGACACAAAAAATCAAAGGAGCACCTGGATCTCTTTTTTTCTGAGAGAGGTGGTGCAGGATAACAGAACTAGCCTGCTTGGAGAGTACCACCTTCCTTAGAATAGATTCCCTCGACTTACGCTTCTATGTACATAAATCCTTTAAAAATCTTGCGTAAGCCGGTATATGCTTGATAGAGTTGAAGAGTGGGATATTGATCTCAACATTCTTGAAAATATTCAGAAGCTCCTCATTACTATCAATAGACTTCTTTTTCTTTGATCTGATCAAGGCTTCAGGAAAAGGAACATGAGTTGGATCTTTGGAATCAGGTTCCTGAGCCTTGATTTCTTCTCTAGAGTTCTCCTTTCTCTCCTTAGGTTCTTCAGGATTCAGTAAATGAGAACAGTGTGGTTGTGGATCCTGAGTTCGTTTACCACTCCTCAAGGTAACAGAATTTGCAGATGCATACGAGTTTGGGTCTTGGGGAGGGTTAGGAAAGATTGGAGGGGCTTCATTAGCCAAGAATCGTTGATTTGCAGAAGAAGGACCCTGCTTAATCACCTGAGCATGTGCATGTGGGTCCCTCTGATTTCTGTACCCATGGGCTTGGTTGCCCGGATTCAGGATATTTCATGGGTTGGGTACGGGTTGAGATGGTAGAGATTCGGGTTGACGAGAGTTAGCTATGACCCTGGGTTGCAAGTTGTTCAGCGAGGTTTTCATTTACTGCATGAGCTGGAGCATGGATCCTTGCATCTCTACCATTTGTCGGTTCAAATCAGCCTGCCCTACGGGTTGACGGGCATTCCAAGCTAGCTGATTGACCTGATTCGGGGGCAACTGAGTATAAATATGACCTTGACCCATTGGTCATTTCGAAGCATAGTTGCTGGGTCAGAATTGGGTCTACTACCTCGGGTTTTTCCAAGAGAAGTTAGGGTGGTTTCTCCAACCTAGATTATAAGCATTGGAGTAGGGGTTGGATCTAATGTTCTCTTGTATAGCACAAACATCCTCATAGGGTGAGGATGGAGAGAAAGACATGGAAGGATCAGAGAAATTGGGATCAAAGGCCCCAGTTTGGAACCCGTGGGGTTCCGAATAATGCTAGCTCGCAGGTTGAGCCGCATCAAGTTGATTCACGAACTCCCATCTAGAAGGAGCTCGCGAGGAATGGAATCCCGAATTCTGGGATTGAGTGGATCGAGAGTTATTCATTGAAGTTCCAGCCATCCACTCCATTCTCTTAGCAACCAAGTCCACCTTATCAAGTTTATTACAAATCAATTCCATATCGAATGAATGAGAGTCGTGGACTTCATTAACATTCGATCTAGGCTGCTGGGATCGGTTAAAAGTATCCATGGAGGCATGATTGATCGAATTCTTGTTCATTTACTCAAACAAATCATGTGCGCCATTTGCGTCCTTTTTGAGGAAATTGCCTCTGCAAAAAGTGCCCATGTGATTTCTGATTTGCTCAGTCAACCTGTGGTAGAAGATCTACACAAGTTGCCATTTCGGCACCTCGTGGTGTGGACACCTCCGCAATAGGTCTTGGAATTGCTCCCAGGTCACATGAAACTGCTCCCCCGACCGCTGGGTGATGGTAGTGATTGCCCATCTCAAAGCATTGGTATGTCCGATAGGGAAGAATTTCTTCAAAAAGATCGATTTCAACTCATTCCAAGTTGTAATTGGTCTTCCTATAGTCTTGTACCAATGAGCAGCTTTATCCCTAAGAGAGTGGGCGAAGAGCCTCATGATCATTTACTTCTCATTCACGTTTCGCACCTTGGTGGTCTGGACCAAAGTGGTCAAGTCCTCCAAGTGCTGAAACGGGTCTTCAGAGCCAAGCCCATGGAAATGTTTGATCAGGATTAACACATGGGGCTTGATTTCTACGTCTTCGGCAAGAATCTGGACGCTGGGACGTTCCCCATAATTTGAAGGATCATAAAAATCTTTCAATGGCTGAGTGCCCTGCATTCTCTGGAACCATTCTTGCATTCTCTGCATTTGTTCCAGCTGCCTTCGAAATTCCTCCTGTGGATCCTGAGGCAGAGGAGACTGTTGATCGGCCATGGGATCGATTTGGCCAAAATCCAATCTACGCCTCCTAGAATACTCTAGTAGTCCTTCCAATCGAGGATTCAATGACCTTCCCAGCATAAACTAGGAAAAGGTCGGAAAGACTGGGGATAAGAACCTTGTAGCACAACAAAACAAACCTGTCCTTAAGTGGGGTAGCCTAAGGATCTACAAACTCCCAGAACCCACCTTAAGATTAGAAACGATTTACTTTACTTGTGTCTGTTCAATCCAACCAGTTAGAAGGAGGGACTGGGGAGAAGGTTCTTCCTTCGGCTTGCACCTCCGGTTCCTAGTGTACCCCCCAGCCGCGGTCATTTGACGCTACTCCCCTAGCTAGACATCAGATTAATCAATACTAATAGGCTAATCGTAAACAATCTCAGACTAGGCCCCGAATCAGGCCTTAAGACTAACGTCTACTCAATTTTATTGAGGCTTGGGATTATAGTGCTTATGGAATGTGGTGGGCCCTTAAAATGGGTTGTGCCCATAATGATCAATTGAGTATGTGTAAGTGCATGCACAACCAGGGTTTTCAAGCAATATTATTTGTGATAAGTAGATTTTAATGTTCAAATGTTGCTTAAGTAGCTTTTAGGGTTTAGAATTAGGTTGATTTCAATCAACTTTGAGGCAAACCAGGTTTTCAAGCACGGGTGAAGATTGCTTTCGTTTAAAATCAGAAATAAAATGGAGTGCCTGGTATGAACCTAAATTGAAAACCTTAAAAGGAAGCTACTTGGTGAGTTGGTTTTATGTTGAGTGGTGCGACCCAAACAACCCAAACAATTTGCCACAATTGCACCACTAGGTTAGGCACACAGAAATGATTAACCTAGAATGATTTCTACTCTTTTATGTGTTGATTCGTGTGTATCGGTTCCACAGATATCCGGCTGAGTAGAAGAAAATCAATTAGGTTAAGTGCCTAGAATGTGGGTGTATTGTTGTGTGTATGTTGAATTACCCCACAAAATTATCTTTTTGTTTTCTTTTTTATATATGTGAGGGTGAAATGTGAGTGTAAGTAGAAATCCAAACAATCAAACTAATCCTAGGATTTATGCAAACACCTAGGTTAATTGGAATTTGAATTTAATGTGATGAAATGAAATTTATGGAGGGGGAAGAATGGGGATCACTTACAGTCGTCTTCAACTGCACTTTACTCCGATCTACCACTTGACGATTCCCTGATAGAGGTATGTGTAAAACAATAGACACGAGAGAAAGTAAGTTAGAAGACAGTAAAGTGAGTGAAATGCGAATAGATCGGAAAATCGTTACCTCCCTAGCAATGGCACCAAAATGTTGAATGTCGGAGGACTACGCTATCGGAGTTGATTTTGAAAACTTGTCGTTGTAATTTGAATAGCGAAGAACTCGGGTTCAACAAATAAAATTTATACTTGAATAGAAATCCCGGGTCGAACTCAGGGAGGCTACGTCAATCAAAATTCACAATTATATTTTTTTTTGTGTTTTTGTTTAAAGAGCGGAATAATCACAATGAAATAAAATAACTATAGACAATAAGAGAGAGAGAGAGAAAACATCCACTTGAAGTTGCAAAATGTTTGTACAACTAAGAAAGTGAGAAAAGATTACAATAAAAAGTGAGAAATTATTACACTAGAAAGCAAGAAAAATTCTACTCTAGAAAGCAGGAAAAAGGAATGGGAGAGAGAAGTTATCCTCCTCGATGATCGCTTGGAGGATGAGCCGGACGAGACAATGCCTGGAAGATGAGGAACAAAGCAGGAAGAAGGAGGTCGAAGTAGGAGGAACGGGAATGAGGCAGCACGTCATCGTCGTCGCGGGATTTGCTTCCGGAATGAGGGCGAAAATTTGATTTTATCTCTTGAGGAGCATCCAGGGTGTGGGAAAGCTTCTCTTGAGCTTTGGAGAGGGAGAGAAGAGAAGGAAGGGATGAGAAATTCGTATGGAGGGGGTCTCCTTTTATAGTTGCAAGGAGTGGGGGCATTTTGGATATTACAATTTGAAAAACATTAATTCAGGACCTTTAGTGACGGATAAATTCGTCACTAAAGACCTGAACGTGGCCTTCGTGCTCGCCGCTCGCGTGCCTCCTCGCCTCCACGTCCTTCAACGCATGTGCATGTCCACGCACTCACAGTCATTCGATCAAGAGATCGGACGGCTTAAGATCGCCTACGCTTGCGTCGCGCGCCTGCGTGCGATCACACGTTAGTGTTGCGCGTCTGATCGTGCGTGGGTGCTATCACTTGCTCAGGGCCATCCGATCCTCATCTTGCGGCCTCGCTCGTTCGCGCGCCCCCTTGCCCGCTCTTCAATTTGAGGCGTAGTGGGCTCGAACGCGTGCCCACTCTTCTCGCAAAGGCGCTCGACCAACGCGCTGTGGGAGGCTTTGTGTCGCGCAGTTGTTTTGCGCGCGCGGACCTGCAGCCGTTAGATGAGCATCCAATGGTGGAGAATCATCGATCAGATGAAGAGGAAAGGCAGAGGCGGGTTCTTGGGGCCAGTTGGGCGGCAGAGATGGCACCACGTGGTGCCATCTTGGCCGTCCATCTTCTGAGTATTGTAGACGGTGCCACGGGTGTCGGATTGGACCGATTTTCGTGCCGTTAGGCTGCAATCGTCGATCCGAATCCATCCATGCAGTCGGATTTATCGTTTAAGTGTGAATTAACACCATATTGGCCCTTGATCTTTAGGGTTCCTCGATCTCTATCTGGTGCTACGGATGTCCGATTAGGGCGATCTTGGAGTCGTTGAACTCCAATTGTCGCCCTGATCAGATCTATACGATTGGATCTTCGATTCGAGGTCCCAATAAAAAGTTGCCCTGTCCCTGACCATAAAAAGGAGATAATTACTATATAATTTATACAACTTGATATAAATGCATGATTATGCATGTTATGCACTATTTACAATGTATGACGCTAATGTGATACTAAAACATGCATTAATAGACATTTTAGGTTAATCAGATGAATACACATCACTAGGATAGACTTTGTCTTGTTTGCCACCTTCACCCATCTCACCCACTTCTTATTAAAAAAAAACAACAAAAAGATACTTTCTGTGGGACGAATCAGTTTACACACTTTATACTCCCACGTCAGAGGCATATAACCTGACTTGATTTTCATCTACTTAACCGGGATTCCAACCTGTGGACCCGGTACACGAATTCAACACATAAAAGAGTAGAAATCATATTAGGTTAATCACCTTTGTGTGCCTTAATTGATGGTGCATTTGAGCTGATTGATTGAATTGTTTGGACCACACCACCTAATCTAAAAGAGGTTCATTTTATAGCTGCCCCATAGGATTCAATAACTAGTTCAAGCCAGGCACTCCATATTTTTCTTGATTTCTAAAGGAAAATACTTGAACACGTGTTTTTAAAAATAAACATGGTTTGCCTCACAAAACTTGGTTGAAAGCACCTAATATTTGAATCCTAAAAGCTATTAAGCAAGATTCGAACTCTAAAACTCACCTCATCATTAATAATCTTGCTTGAAAACCTCTTGGTTGTACACATTCACACATTCTCAAATAAATCATTAAGGGCACAACCCATTAAGGGCCCATTACATTCTAGAAGCACCATTGTCCCAAGCCTAATTAAAATTGAGTAGACATTGACCTTAAGGACTGGTTCGCTCTATGGGATCTAGATTGAGATTATTCATGATTAACCTACTTATACTAGTCAATCTGATGTCTAGCTAGGGGAGTAGCGTCAAACGATTGCGGTTGGGGGTACACTAGGAACCAGAGGTGCAAGCCAAAGAAAGAACCTTCTCCCCAGTCCCTCCTTCTAACTGGTTGGATTGCCTGGACATAAGTAGAGTAAATTGTCCATAATCTTAAGACGGATTCTGAGAGTCTGTAGACCTTTAGGCTACCCCATCTAAGGACAGGCTTGTATTCTTGTACTACAAGGTTCCTTCTCTTCCTCGTCCTTCCGACTTCCTTCCAGTGTATGCTTGGAAGGTGGTTATTGAATCCTAGATTGGAAGGACCTTTAGACAATTCTAGGAGGCGAAGGTTGAGCTATAGCAAGCAGATCCCATGGCTGATCAACAGCCACCTCCCCCACCCTCGAACCAGCAGGAGCTAATTTAGAGGCAGTTGGAAGAATTGCAGCAAATGAAATAATGGTTCCAACGTATGCATGGTCAGGGCTCTCGGCCCTTGAAGGATTTTTACGATCCTTCAAACTATGGGGAGCATCCCGGTAACATGATTCCCGCAGGAGACATAGAAATCAAGCCCCAAGTCTTAAGTTTGACTAAGCATTTCCATGGGCTTGGCTCGGAGGACCCATTCCAGCACCTGGAGGATCTAACCACTTTGGTTCAGACCACCAGAGCAAGGAATGTGAATGAAAAGCAAATGATCATGAGGCTCTTCCCCCACTCTCTCAAGGATAAAGCTGCACATTGGTACCAGACCATAGGAAGGCCAATAGAAACTTGGGCTACTCTTAAGTCGGCTTTCTTGAAGAAATTCTTCCCTATCAGAAGGACCAATGCCTTGCGACGAGCGATTACCATTTTATCCCAGTGGCTGGGGGAACCGTTTCATGGTGCCTGAGAGCAATTCCAGGAACTTTCGAGGAAGTGTCCACACCATGAGATGCCGAAATGGCAACTCGAGCAAATTTTCTATCACGGGTTGGTTAAGCAACTCCGTAATCATGTGGACACTTCCTGCGGAGGCAATTTCCTCAATAGGGATGCATATAGCGCATATGACCTGTTTGAGGAAATGAGCGAGAACTCAATTAATCACGCCTCCATGGATGCATTCAACCGGTCCCAACAACCCAGGTCAAGTGCTAATGAGATCCAGGATTCTCATTCATTTGACATGGAATTGATTTGTAATAAATTGGATAAAATGGACTTGGTTGCTAAGAGAATGGAAGAATGGATGTGTGGGAATTCAGGAAACACTTCTATACCTACTCAATCCCAAAATTTGGGATTCCATTCCTCATGAGCTCCCACGGGGCAGGAATTCGTGAACCAACTTGATTCGGCTCAACCTGTGAGCCAGGATTCCTTGGAACCTTATGGGTTCCAAACTGGGGCCTTTGATCCCAGTTTTTCTGATCCTTCCTTCTCTCCATCCTCGTCCTATGAGGATGCGTATGCAATGCAGGAGAATGTTAGGTCCAACTCGTATTCCAACACTTATAACTCGAGTTGGAGGAACTACCCTAACTTCTCCTAGAAAAGTCAGAGGCAACAGACCCAAACTCGACCCAACAACTATGCATCTCAAAGACCTATGGGTCAGGGTCAAGTATACACCTAGTTGCCCTCGAAACCAGTTACTCAACCATCTTGGAATGCCCAACAATCTGTAAGGCAGGCTGATTTAAACCGGCAGATGGTGGAAATGCAAGGGTCCATGCTTCAGCTTATGCAGCAAATGAAGACATCATTGGATAACTTGCAATCCGGGTTAATTGCTAACACCTGACAACCCGGATCTCTACCATCTCAACCCGTACCCAACCCGCGCAATGTGCAAAATTAGGGTAATAGAGCCCAAGGGTACAAGAATCAAAGGGACCCACACGCACATGCTCAGGTGGTTGAGTAGGATCCCTCATCTTATTCTTCTTCTGGTTACATGACTAACCAAGGCCCTCCAATCTTCATTAACCCACCTCAAGACCCAAACCCGTATGCCTCTGCATACTCTGTCACATTAAGAAGTGGAAAGCAAACTTGGGACCCTAAATTATCTACTATATGCCAAAACCCTAGGGAGCCCAAGAGAGAAGAGAAGATTGAAGAAGACAATATGGCCCAAGGACCAGAAATTGAAAATACCACCCATATCTCATTCCCTGAAGCCCTATTGAAAACCAAGAAGAAGAAAACCCTAGATAGCAATGAGGAGCTCCTGGATTTATTCAAGAGCGTAGAGATCAATATTCCACTCTTCGATGCTATTAAGCACATCCCAGTTTACGCTAAATTTTTGAAAGAACTATGTACACAAAAGCGTAAATTGAGAGAACCCACGCTGAGGAAGGTGATTCTCTCTGAGCAGGCAAGTTCTGTGATCCTACATCACCTTCCTCAAAAGAAGAAAGATCCAGGTGCCCTCTTGATCTCATGCATTATTGGGGAATACACTTTTGATAGGGCACTGTTGGATTTAGGTGCATCCATCAACCTAATCCCGACTTCTCTTTATGAGAGGTTTGGGTTAGGTGAACTCAGGCCAACCTCAGTAATGCTACAATTAGCAGATCGATCGGTCACCACACAGAGAGGCGTTATTGAGGATGTAATTGTCAAGGTCAAGGATTTCTATTTTCCTGTAGATTTCCTCGTCCTTGACATGGATGTACCTAATGATTTGAGGAACACGCCCATCATTCTAGGGCGTCCATTCCTAGCTACTGCCAAGGCCAACATAAACTGTGAAAGCGGTAGTATGGAGATCACCCTTGGGGATAAGAAGTTAACTCTGGATATTTTTAAGGCGATAAGAGGATTTGAGGATTGTGGATTCATTGAGGAGCTTGAGGATCATGATCTTGAGACTTGTATGACAATCAGTGAACTCGAGGACTCCACCAGCTTTAGTGAACCCAACCCACAACCCTCCGTGGCAGACCTACCATACCTTGAAGAAGCTGTTGATTTTGTTCATTCCCAGTCTCTTCCACTGGATCGTCTTGATGAATCTTCATCAGCATCCTCCCTACCTTCTATTCTAAACCCACCCCAGCTAGAATTAAAATCATTGCCCAAAAATTTGAAATATGAGTTCTTCGGACTTGAAAACACACTCCTTGTGATTAATAGTGCTGATTTGACTAAGGAGCAAGAATCGAGGTTAATTAAGGTCCTTAAGAACAAGGAGGCAATTAGTTGGTGTTCGACGAGTGATTTGCGTTTTAAAAGTTCTTTAGTTGTAGTATAGCGCGAAAACATGTCGACAAATAAATTTATAAAACTCCGGTGAATACTAAGTTGTTCGTAGGGAGGCAATCTCGATTTTTGCAGAAGCGTTTCAATAAAAATAATTCTAACTAGATATATATATGTATATATGTATAAAGCAGATATTCAGAGAATTAGAATTTTATTGCAATTAGATAATGTTTTTCACAGTAGAAAATGCTAATAGAGACAAATAGATAAATAGACAGAGAGAAAGAGAAGAACGTGGCAAAGAAATGACGCCGCTTGTGGGTTGCTTGTGCGAGATGCGGCAGCACCTCAGATCCAGAGCATCGGGATGGAGAATTGCAGAGAAGACGATAGAAGAGATCTGGAGTTGATGGGAGAGAGAGATTCTAAGTTGATGCCTTCCACTGGGGGCCCTAGGCCTTCTTTTATAGTTTTGATGGAGGCAAAAAGGGTATTTAAACCCTAAATCTCGTGCAACAACCCTTTGGCTAATCAGATCCGTCAATCGGGAGATCAACGATTCTGATTTGGCCTCAAAATAGCCTTCAAAAAGCCTTCTACGCTCGGATTGCTCTGGCAACATCACGTGGCACGTCGTGCATCGTCGGATCCTCCATCGCACGTCTCTGGATCCTCCACGCCCGTGCCTTCGTCCTTTCCTTCTTGCTGCTCAAGCCTTAATCTCACCTTAACGTCAGCCGTCCGATCGTAACCAGTGCCGCTGCCTTAGCGTCAAAGCAACCGAGTGAGAACACACGTACCTGCTACGTGCTTTGATCACACCACGTCGGTGCGCCTACGCCTTACAATCGCGCGCAATTGCGCCCGCATGTGCTCGCTTCAATTTCACGTAGTGCAGGGCTCGAACCCGCACCTTGTGCATGCACATGTGCGCGCGAGCCAATGCACTACACAAACCTTTTGTTATATATACTTGTTTATTTGTATTTATGTTTATCCAGTCTAGGCGGGTGACGTGGTGCGCTCATGGCCATTGGATGAAGATCCAACAGTCCACAACGTGTGGTGCGGCCTTCATAGATGGGGCGGTGGTGAGGGCAAGGCTGTGATGGCACCACGTGACGCCATCATGGCCGTCCATCTTCTTTTCCTTGTATCTGGTGATGTAGACCTCCGATCGGGTTGATTTTTACGTCGTTGGATTGTGATCGTCGATCCGGATTCATTCGTGTGGTTGGATTCTTCATCTGAGGCTTGGATCTTTGTCCTTTGGCTCCATCAACTCCGTTCTTCTATGGACTGCACACGATGCTCTGGTTGTCTGATCGGGATGATTTCGGAAGAGTTGGACTTCCTTCGTTGTTCTGATCAGATCTGTCTGGTCTGCTCTGACATCTGTGACTTTGGATCATCTGCGATTAAAATAATCTCTTTTAGGTCATAAAATGATGATATTATCTATATGACTAATAAACTATCTAGTATGTGAATTATGATGCTTATGCATGTATTGACTCGAAGTTATGCTAGAATCTAGCCCAATTCAGGTGTTTTATGTTTCATGACTAATGTGCAATCACACCCCCATGATAGATTTCTATCAAGAGTTTGACTAGAGATTTATGTCTTTTGTTTTCATCCAATATTTTAGTAATCCAGATAATCGTGAATGTGTTTTGTTGTAGTCTATGCAACGGATTCAAGTGAAAAGTCAATCCACATCTAAAGCTCGTACTTGACCCTTAGTAAAAATTTATTGGGATAGGCAAACTTCTCCCCTCAGGATTATAAGGTAACTTGTATATTCAGCCTCGGCTTTTGGGTTAGGTAGAAGATTTTTTCTTTGAGTCAAGTGTATTTATTTTTGGTGGCTCACACTCATCTAGTGCACATATAGACTAGCACTTTATAACCTAAATTTCCAGATTATTGAATAATTCAACTCAGAGAGAAGCGAGAAACTGTGCTCTCTTTAATTTCTTTGTACTCGTTCTCTCTCTTTCTTTTTCTTTTTCCTTTTCTTTTCTTTCTTTTTAAGCTCACAATTTCACCATATTTATCAGTATATTTCGTGGTCTCTCTTGGCACTAATACTTTGATTATATTCTGATAACTCTACGACTAAGTCAACATTCCTTAGCCCGTATTCAGGCGGCCAAAAATACAGAAAAGTAGGTCAAGACTGTTTTTGGTGGATCGTGAGGGTGATGGGTGTTGTTGCCTCAATACACTTGAAAACAACTCTAAAAACACTTATAAGCTCTTTTTTCTTTTCTTTTCTTTTCTGCTTTTTCTTTCTCTATTCTGCTCTTTTTTCTGTATACGTATATTTTTTTCTATATGCATAGACATATATATCTCTTTTTTTTTGCATCCAGACATCTACTAACGCAACACAGTAATATCTACAACTTTTATTCACGAGGTATTATTCGGGATTAAGGGATGTTCAAGAGGATATCGGGTGGCTTATTTGGTGGAAGTTCCTATTCTCGGCATCGAAAAAGGAATGGATAGGATAATGTATTTCTGACCTTGACAGTAATACCCTTCTTCAGTTGAGGATTCCGTAAAGGACGGTCGTGACCATCCACCTCAGTCCTAGTTTTATCAGAACCTGCTCTTTGCGTATTTGCTTTATTTGATGACTCTCAAGAGATTTGTACTAAGAACTTGAAAGCAGAAACTGAGAGCGAAAACTATACCTAACTCCGAGTATCATTATCTCATTATCTAGAGTTTAAGATTCCTCATACTAGCCTTAGAGTACCAGTAGACTTTCTACTCTCATCTCACACTTATTTGGTGGATCTGTTAGAAGATAGTTTGCCTGACTCCCTAATTACTGTCCAAGGGTTTAGGAGAAGAAGCACTGCTTCTTCTTGACAAACTAAAGATGTTTATCGGTCTTCACAGAGGTTCCATTGCAAATTCTACATGTAAGTGTGAAATTATATTAGATTCCAAACTCAGGAATCAACTTAAGAATAAATCCCTAATAAAACCTTAATAAAAATTCTTTATGCCTAATTGCATTTTTTATTTCAGACATAAAGATAAGGCATGCAATGTCCACCCCCCATGCCTATTCATTACAATGTCCTCATTGAAATGTATGCATGAAAATCAAAATATAATAAGCAAGAGGAGGAGATATCACCTGACTATGCTTGTTAATCCAGGTCAGTGTGGATGCAGAAGATGCAGAGCTACTTGTAATGAATACTGGGTTGCCTCCCACCTAGTGCTAAGTTTAACGTCATTTGCAGGACTTAAATTGAAAAATATGTAGTTCAATATTGTGGGTTAAGAGAAGTAATAACAGTTGTAGGGGAATTCAAGATTAGTAGAAAGATATGATCATTTGGTCCCAGAATCAGTGATCCACAAATGCGGACCAGCTAATGATGCAGCCCTATTCCAAAGAGTCTTTTTGATTTGGAATATGAAATAGGGTCAAGTGGATGAGGTTGAAGATGCAGAGCCTGTTCGTTAATCTAGTTCCATAAATCAAAAAGAGGTGGTAGAGGGTCTGGATCGAGATCATGATTGAGATTTAGAGTTGGTTCCGAATCAAAATCATAAGGATATTCATAATGGTAGTTGATATCAAAAATCATGAGTTCTCTAGGCTCTAGGTCATATGAAGATAGGGGTAGAGTTGTGTGGAATTCATCAAAATCTTCATCAGAAATTTCCTCTTCCTCATCTGAAGTCACTTCTTCTGAGTCAAGCCATTCATTTAAACCAGTTGGCTTATAAGTTCTTCCCCAGTCCATTATGTGTTGAACTTCTTCTTCTGAGGTTACTTCCCGGTTCATGTCCTTAGATTGCTCATTTTCTTGAACTCCCTCAGAATTCAAAAGTTCTTGAATTTCAGGGTGAATGTATTGAGGATTCTTTATATTATCATCTAATTCATCATAAGTTACTCCCAGAAGTTTCTCAATCTCACTAATGTCCTGTTCAATTTGATTTTCCATGGGAGATGGTAGATCAGAATTATCTTCAAGTACATCCCCTTCTTTCCCTTCATGCTGGTCTTGAGCTTTGGCAGGATTTGGATCATCTTTAGTATGGATTGCCAACACTTGTTCAATTATTCCTAGCACCTCAATGGAACCAAAATTCACCTTATCTTTTGGGAAGTTTTAAAGATATTGAGTTGACAATTTTTCCTTCCAGAGGTGATATACATAATCCTCATCTCACAATTGATTAGGGCCTTGGCCGTGGCCAAGAAAGGTCTCTCTAAGATTATCGGGGTGTGGTTCAGGTTTTCTGATGCCTCCATATATAGAACCAGGAAGTCCATAGGGTACTCAAAATCCCTCACTTTTATAATCACATTCTATAAAAGGCCCTTTGGAATTTTGGTTGACCTATCAGCAAGCTGAAGGGTCACATCAGTGTGTTGCAAGGAGCCTAAATTCAATTCTTCATATAATTATGTGGGGATTAAGTTGATGGAGGCACCAAGGTCCAATAAGGCTCGATCTAGGATGAATCCATCTATTTCACATGAAATTAAGGGGGTCCCTGGATCTTTCCTTTTAGGAGGGAGCTTGTTTAGGATGATGGCACTGTCTTGTTCATAAAGCACTACCCTTTTTGATGCTTTGGCCTGGCGTTTCGGTGTGCATATTTCCTTCAAAAATTTCGCATAGGTTGGGATGTTCTCAATAGCCTCAAGGAGTGGTATATTTACCTGGACTTGATTTAGAATCTCAAGCCACTCCTTGGATTGATCAGTTTTCTTTTCCCTTGGTTTGATCAAGGCTTCAGGAAAAGGTGCTTGAGAAAAATCATGAGTATTCAAATCTTGAGTCTTGTTTTCTAAATTAGTTTGGTTTCCCAGGTTAGATTCAGACCCCTCAAGATATTGGAAAGATTTTGATCTTAGATTTGTTTCCCACTTCTCAAAGTGATAGCATAGGCATATGCATTAGGGTTAGAAGGGTAAGGTGGGTTTTGCAAAATGGGTTGAGCCTAGGTTGGGTTAGGGTTAACAAAACCTGGTGGGTGCTAGGGAGCAGGCTAAATTAGGTGTGCTTGTTGCTCCTGTGTGTTGTGCAGATTAACCCTATTGAAGTTTCTTGGCTTTGGGACAGGTTGGGATGGCAGCATCCCATGTTGTCTAACATCTGTTAGCTAGTCCAGTCGTCCTGCCAATTCTGTCCTCAATTGATTCATTTCTTCCTTATGTCTCAGATTCATCTCTCTCATTTCTTTGAGGACAAGACTCAATCAGAGGGCTAGTTTTCCTAAGTAGGTTGTGGTTGATAAATGTGTGGTTGTGTATACCAACTAGGTTGCCCATAAGTGTTTGGCTTAGTCAAGTTAGGACCCTAGGCGAGTTTCTAACTTGACCAAGCAAAGTTAGGATGGTTGCGCCATCCAGGGTTGCAAGTGTTTGAATAAGGCTCATTTCAAGTGTAACCTTGGAGTGCATTCACATCCTCAGGATAACTAGGCATTGGGCTACCTAGTTCAGAATTTGAGGGCATCAAGGTCCCTCCTTGGTGAAATTGCACTAGAGGGGGGTGAATAGTAAATTTATAAAATATTGTAAGACAAAATTCAATCACAAAAAGAAGCACCAGATTTTTAGGTGGAAACCCAAGACGGGTAAAAACCATCACCTAAGCCAATCCCTTGACTTAGGATTTTCGATCATAAAGTGATCAATCCACTAACTACACTACTTAAATGAGGGTAGTGTAACTCAATTACAAATCCCACCTCCGATCCCTAAATGGAGGTTTCTCCATTCACAATGAAGAGACGGGGACCCGACAGGCCGGATATCCAAAGTACAAAAGTAAGAATTAAACAGCACCTATAGGGCACCCCAATAATTTGATTACTTCCTTATCTATTAAGTACAAAGAGAACTCCCTAAGAATTTGCAAAACGAAGTGCACCAGGAGTGTGGGTTTGCCCTTTAATCAAAGTGTTGGCACAGCACAAGGGCAAGAGGAGGCTAAGAGTAGTGAGCAAGTGATTTTCTAAGGGAATTGAATCTCAAGAGGTGTGTTTTGCCTAAGAGGGATTGTAGTTTATTTATAAGCAAGTTTGGAACCTTCAAGAATGCTTGAGAGGGGTCTCCTAGCCGATGGAGGCAAGTCCCAAGAGATTGGAACGAAATCCACCACAAATTAGTGTAATGATGAGTTTGACAGCAATATCAGATGTCTGATTACAACTATGGTCGTCTGATACTATTAGCTAGGCATTACTGGTTTCATTAGATCGAAACAAGGACGTCTGATAAAATTATTGGACATCTAATTCACGTGGATTTGTTCCTGTTTTAACCAGATCCAAACAAGATTCTAGATTTTAAGGAACAAACATCAATATAGATGTCTGTAGGATTCCCTAGACGTCTGGAAACCTAAAAAGGACTTGTCTTGGAAATCTGACAGAAGATCTTTGGTTCCTAATGAGATTCGCACAGAAATAAATGAGAACCAATCCAAAGGTAGACATCTGGAGACATGTCCAGATGTTTGAAAATGTATTTTGCCCATTATATTCAAAAGGAAGATGGGTGCTTGAGTCTAACGGTTGTTTTAAGGATGTCCAGGTAATGTATTAGACGTCTGGATGAGGCTTTGGACGTCTGATGGAAGGTTGCTTCGACTGATGTTTATGAAGTCAGAAATTAAAGGCAAAGCTGTAGGTAATTAGACGTCTGAAACACTTGTCAGACATCTTAAAGTTGAAAATCAGACGTCTGACAGTTGTTATGGATGTCTGATTTGAGTCTTAGTGTTAGGTTTTTGTTTCTAATTTATCCTAAGTGTAGAGAGCCTAAGTTACCTATTTATAAGTTATGTTTGGGGGCTCTTTACAACATCTCTAGACTCAAATAAAATAAAGATTACAACCTTTGAAAGTTTACATAAAAAAACCTATGATCTATGACAATACTCATGCTACCTAGTCTTCACGCTTTTAATCCTACGACTTAGAAAACTTCATGAAACTTGCAATTATATTATTACAAAGAAAAATATGCTATGCTTATGTTTTATTTCTTTTTCTTCATTTTGTGAAATAATCAAAATATTATATATGAGAGGTTGAACTAACAATCTCCCCCTTTTTGATGATTTTCAAAATATACCTGTAGGTTCTTATTTTCTCCCCCTGAAAGTTGTACTTAGTAGTCTATATCTTTTTTGAGAAGATTTTTCGTAACTTTTTATGTTATTCCCTAAGCTCTTCCCTACATTCTTCTCCCCCATTTTGAATATCATCATGAAGGGTTCTGAAAGGGGTTGATACTTAAACTACAAGTGTTATAAAATGACATTTATAAAGTGGAGAGCATTAATAAAACTGCATGCTGAATGAAAATGACAAAGCATTAAAGTAAATTAACTAGGAAAGGAATGTAGGTGCCCTAAGCACAGACTAGCTATTGTTCCCAAAATATTTAAGTATGGGGTCAAGGCCCCTTAATATAAGCCAACATGGAAAATAGAAAGAAAGACAATTAGAAGAACTAAACTAGTCTTCTTGATCATGGTGGTGGCGACGGCGAGCAGGTTCTTGTCCCATTTGCAAATTTTGAACGTCAGAACAAAGTTCATCGATGTCGCGGCGCATACTTCCCATATAGGTGTACATCTCGCCTGTTCGTCACAAGAAGAGGGAGATGCCGGAGGAGAGGGAATCCGTGGCAGGATCTCATGCCTCGTCAAAACTTGAGTGAGGTGCTTCTATTTGAAGTGGACGTTCTTCATGGAAATCTGAAAAGGGTGGAAGGGGCTTTTCTTCAGCGGGCTCTTCGGCTGGCTCAAGATGCTCCATAAGTATGTGCATCTTGGCGGCTGTGGCCCAGTTGTAGGGCTCAATTTTTTTGTCAACTACCTGGTTATTTATGGAGATTCGATGGCTTGCAAAAATTTTGGATAAAATAGACCCAAACGGTAGAGATGCCCCATGGTCCTCATTCATAACACGAACAATGAGGCGGCAATAGTTGAAGGGAATGTGATGTACTGCAGCAAAAAGGAGCGCCTTGTGTTGGCATGAGATATAATCAAAACCTCCCGATTTGTTTAGAAGGTCCCACCCAAAAATGTGAGATAGTAATCGGGGAAAAGGTTTGAGGTTTTCTCATGGTAAGGTGCCAAGATTTTCAACATATTTTTCAGGTAGGACTAATTCTTGATTTATGACTTCTGAGTCATATTGCCTCAGAATGTTATTGAAGTCATTTCCCTCATTAGGGATGGTAAGAAGGGCAGAAATAGAGTCAGAGGTGATATGGATTTCACGCCCAAATAAGCGGGTATGTAATTCAAGTTCATCATTGCTTTAGTCTTCAACGATGTTTGCGTAGAAAAGTCGGACAAGATCGGGAAACACACGAATAGTTCTTATGGGAACACCATCATGAGCCTTAACTAGCTCATTTTGACCCGTAAAAGAGAACAAAAGCTCATACATAACCAACTAGAGGTCATAATTTACTGAATAATCATTCTGAGATAAAAGCAAGAAACAAGAGGTAAAACTGTAATTTTACCATTGCAGTACCACAATGGGTTTTCTCATGGTCTAAACATAGGTCAAATGGTCTTAACAAGATAATAAATGGGTTGGTTCAAGCAGAAAAGGGTTTGTGTGAATTCTGGGAATTAAATGACTTCTTGTAACCCTAAAACAGACCTACTTGATTTAACAAGGTTTTGGTCACGATAAAATTCACTTAAACCCTCTAAAAATCATATAAAAAATATTATCTAGGATTTAGAACCTTCAATTTGGCCATTGAAACCTATTTTGACCTAAAATGGGGTCACAGATAAATTTTTGCCATAAATTAGATTTTTACGTAAATTGCCCAATCAAAATTGGCCAAACCCAAAATCCAACCTCACCATTGGATTCCTTAGGTCCAAATTAGGTTCGTACCAAAATTTAGACCTAAGGGGAACTCATCTTGACCCACTTTGCAAATAGGTCCGACCCAATTACATTTCTACCCCTATCTTTCAAAAACCCTTACAATTGACCCCCTAGCTTCTTCTTCATTCTTTGCAATTAGGTCCCTCCACCATTATAGCAGAGGGAATCCTACTCTGACGAGCTTGAAAGGGTGATTTCTCCCTGATCTCTCAGAGAATCCCTTTCAAAATTGAAAGGGAGATTCTCCGAGAAATCTCCTCCAATGTGAACATAATTAGAAGCCTTATTTGGTACATAATCTCTTATGCGAACGCATGAGAGATTTGGGTCTCTTTCGATTTTCCATTACTGGCAAACTTCCCTTGCTTGGAAGCTTGGCTTCCAAGCACAAACCTGACCTCCAAGGCCTATTTAAGAGACCATAATTCACCTTGCATCTCCTGAGCTTGAAATTAGCTGGAGAACTCCCTCAATTTCGTCTCTCCTCCTCCGGCCAACTTGCTCATCAAGCTCTGGCGACCTCTCCTACTCTTCCTCGTCTCCTAGCCACAATACTGGTGGCAGGTTCCTATTCCTCTCGCTCGTTCGCGTCGCGCAGCATCCACCGACGCTCTTACCTCCCCTTTGTCCTCGCCGACTACCTTCTCTGAGCGCCTTCATCTCCGACATTGGCAATACACGCCAGACGCCACCTCCGTCTCCCCCTTCGTCTCTTCACTCCCAAATAAGTCTCTTTTACCCTATACTCTCTTTTCCCCTCTTTATTTCCTTCAAACGACCACTGCCGCACTCCACCATCATCCCCTTCACCTCTGGCCACCACTCCAGCGAGTTCACTCCACCTCCATAGACCACATCCCTCCTTGCCGACCGGTCCATAAGCACCGCCCTGATTCACTGATCATAACCCCCCACTCACAACACTCCGCCACTCACCCATCCGCACCCCCGAACACACCCACACACATGGCCATAGTGTGCCTTAGGCACGCTCCCACAGGCATTCCCACGCCACACCGACCACCTCTGCACATTCGCCACACCTTGGCGAAGCTCCCTGAGCTTTTTAACGTGGCCGCGAGGCCGTTTGTGTGATTTCAGGTCCAGAGGCTCGCTGCCATTGACGCACAGCCTAAAGCTTCCTTGCAAGCTTCTCCAGGCCGTGCCCACTCCAGGACACAGTCCCAGGTCGCGCGGAGAGCATTCGCGAATCTCCAGGCATCCAATTGGTGTCGAAGGCCGAAGCTGCAGTTGCAATCAAAGGCACACTCTACTGCAGGCGCGCGTGAAAGAGGGTGGGAAGATAGTCCCACCTCGGAAAGATTTGGAGCACCACAGCCACATAAATTGATTTTCTGCATTGGGCTTATCACCTCCAACTCATGGGGTAAGGTCCCTCTCACCCGACCCGACACCTCATCCACGACCACGCCCTGTGGACCTGGTGACCCGACCCGACTAGCACACCTCTCCCACCACCGCATGCTGGTGGGCCTGGTCCTGAGCGCGTACCCGACCCGATTGCTCGAGAAGCTGTGGCTCTAGGAGAGGGAACCTAAGAGAGAAAAGAGCGAAGAGAGCTTCTGCGGGTAGGGGGTAGGTTTTGCTCTGCAGGTCGAAGAGAAGAAGAAGGAGAAATCAAGGAAAAGAAGCCAAAGTCAAAGGAAGAAGCAGGAGAAGGCTAAGGCAGAAGAAGAAGGAGCTGAAGGAAAGAGCAAGGAAGGCAAAGAAAGAAAAGAGAAGGAAGAAATTGAAGGAAGAAGCTGAAGGTAGCTGACAAAGAAAGAAAGAGAAGAAGGCAGAGAAAGAAAAGAAAGGAGGAAAGGTAAAGGAAGAAAGGCAGATGCCAGAGAACAGAGAAGAAGGAAGCTAAAGAAGAAGATTGAAGGCAGAGACAAAGAAAGAAGAACAGAAGAAGACGCAGAAGAAAGAAAAGAGATCAAGCACTGTAGCATATGCATTTTAAGACGTCTGATTCACACATCAAACGTCTAATTTTTAGTGCAATTGACATACATTGATTCCTTTAGTATTTTGTACCTTACATTTATATTCTTATCTTTTTGTTCTATAACATTGATCTTATTGCATATTATATTCTTTCAAATTCTCAAGTTGTGACCTTAATTTCTAAACCCTAATTTGCTCCCTGTGTTCGACCCCGAACTTTAAAATTCGAGTAATAAATTATATTTGTTTTGAATACTTTTTCGACTATACTACAACGCGACCTTTTTAAAACCAGATCAAGTGCTCTTAACAAGTTCCACCGCCAGAATGGAACTGTCGGTCAAAATAATAGAAGAGATGGAGGGTTTCAAAATGTTCCCAAAGGTTTAGATGAGCAAAGTCATTCCATACAATGAAGCGAGGGCACTTGACTTTGGCATTTGCGAAGCGACGAAATCGCTGTCAAGCGATGTCGCCACGCAGTTGGCCAGCCAAATAGGTGGAGGAGGTGGAAGAGCCCTCGGCTTGTTTCCGAAGGGGAGGCATTTTGGGTGGTTTGGATGGTTGGGTTTTGGAAGGAGAGGTTTGGTATTTTTAGGATAGAACACCTGCAAAGACATACATGCAAACAACATGCCACACCAATCATTCAACCAATAATGCCATACATGCAAGCAACATTGATACCAGAAAAAAATTGTGTGGTAGTATGCCTTGAGGCAATACAACCTACCATGATGTTGTGGCAATATACCTTTGAATTCAAGCCACTAAGATGTCGGCTTGAATCACTTGAGGTAATACCCTTGCCATAATCAACCAAAAAGGTGAACATTTATGCTACATAGAAAAAATAGGTTTTGTTCTAGGGTTTTAGTTCCTAGGACAAAAATAGGCACGATAGAAGAGGAAATCGAGTTGATCATCAAAAAAGAAAAGACAAGATGAGTGCTTTGAAGAGACTTGTGCAAAATAGTGGAGATGCCCTAAGGGCATGAGAAGTTTTACCCACAGAGGAGAGTCTCTAGACGCGCGGAGGAGTGGGGGCACGCGCGCAGGGGAGCAGCAGCGCCGTCAGTCGTCGAGGAGGCAGAGCGGTCATCTGGCGGCAAGAGGAGCAGCACCAACTGCAGCCATCGTTCGTCGGGCGAGAGAGAGAGGCCTTAGGGATTTGAGAGAGGGGAAGTGGGACCTTGCGACTAGGATTTTATATCCTAAGGGGTTGAGCAAGTCTCCCCCTAAGGTTGGGGAAATTTCCATTGCAAACCATTTAGAGAAAAGACGCGAAGTGGCAGATTTTTGCCAGATTAGATGTCTGGAGACGTTGTCAGACGTCGGGATTGGCCCTTTGGGATTTAACCCCTTTTGATGGCGTCATCTGTTTTAACCACCAGATGACTTATCGGACGACTAATTTTAAAATTAGACGTTTGATTTCTGTAGACATACCTCCCGGGAAAATGGTTTATTCTCCAGGTTGTCATCTGATCTTTGTATCAGACGACCTATTCTATTTCTAAAGCTAAAATTAGACGTCTGATTTCTGCAGACAGTCATTCTTGGATTTCACTCTAAAGCTACAGGTTGTCGTCTGATTTCTTTATTAGATGACCTACACGACGTATGACTAAATAATTAGACGTCTGAATCCAGACATCATAATACATGTTCTGATGCAAAAATAGACATCTGTCAACACATCTGGACGACGATCCAGATGTCTGTGTATGATGACGGACGTATGAAATAGCTATTTTATCAGCTCTTTTGAGATATAAAATCGACGTCTGTTCCATATCTTTAAATGTTGAATTTTTAAGTATAAGATGTATGTGGTGTTAATCAGACATCTGATATTGCACAAAATGTGTATTTTGTTGTTTGAACTGCATATAAAGGCTCTTAACTTGGTAAAGTCAAGGCTCCTTCTATGTTCATGATAAAAGAAATTCCATTAAGTCACTAAATTCTTCGAATATCACTTAGCTTACATATGCCTAATTTCCTATGTATATAATTAAAACGATCATAATTCAAAGGTTTAGTGAAAATATTAGCCAATTGCAATTCAGTACAAATAAATTCAACCTCGATTTCTCCCTTAAGTATATTATCTCTCAAAAAATGATGTCGAACATCAATATGTTTTGTACGGGAGTGATGTACGGGATTTTTGGAGAGGTTGATAGCACTAGTGCTATCACATAATATTTTTATTTTATTAAATATCAAGTTAAAATCCTTCAAAGTATTTTTCATCCAAAGCACTTGCCAACATGCTAGAGCAGCGGCTGTGTATTCAGCCTCCGTAGTTGATAGGGCAACACTAGATTGTTTCTTTGAGAACCAAGAGACTAGCGATTCGCCCAAGAATTGACACGTCCCACTAATACTCTTCCTATCGATGCGGCTACCTGCATAGTCCGCATCGCTATATGTGACTAAGTTGAATTTTGGACTCCTAAGGTAGAATAAGCCATAATCAGATGTGTCAAATAGATATCTAAATATTCGTTTTATAGCATTTAAGTGTGATTATTTAGGGTTTGATTGAAACCTAACGCATAAGCAGGTACTAAATAAAATGTCAGGTCTACTGGAAGTTAAATACAGTAAAGATCCAATCATGCTACGATAGAGCTTTTGATTTATGGGTGTACCTGATTTGTCCAAGTCTAGGAAAGTTGTGCCACTTATAGGAGTGTTCTTCCCTTTACTTTTCGTCATTTCAAATCTTTTCAGCATCTCATTTGTGTATTTTGATTGACACACAAAGGTTCCAAATTTGAGTTGAGTGATTTGTAAGCCCAAGAAAAACTTGAGTTCACCCATCAAACTCATTTCGAATTCTTCCTGCATAATTTCTGAAAACTTTCTACACATAGATTCATTAGTAGCACCAAATATAATATCATCTATATATATTTGAACTAATAAAATATCTTTTTCTTTTCTTTTAATAAATAATGTGGAATCAGCTTCCCCTATAGAAAATTTTGCATTTAACAAATAATCCTTGAGCCTCTCATACCAAGCTCTAGGAAGTTGCTTTAGACCATATAGTGTCTTGTTTAATTTATAAACAAAATGAGGCTTATCATGAGACTCAAAACTAGGAGGTTGTTTTATGAAAACTTCCTCCTTAATGAATCTGTTAAGAAACGCTCTCTTAACGTCCATTTGAAAGAGTTTAAAGCCAAGGAAGGCGACATAAGCAAAAAGCATGCAAATTGATTCAAGTCGAGCTACGGGAGAATAGATCTCATCAAAATCAATTCCTTCTTCTTGGTTGTACCTTTGTGCTACCAACCGAGCCTTATTCCGAATGACTATACCGGATTCATTCAACTTGTTTCAGAATACCCATTTGGTACCTATTACCGTTTGCCCTTTAGGCTTAGGTACTAGATCCCAGACTTCATTCCTTTGGAATTGGTTGAGTTCCTCCTGCATGGCCATCATCCAAGGTTCTTTGAAGCATGCTTCCTCGACACTCTTGGGTTCAACTTGAGATACAATGGTAGAGAGACCAAAAGAGCAACTAAAATGAGATCGGGTTTTAACGCCATCGGAAACACTTCCAATGACTTAACTTTTGGGATGATCCCTTTGATATATCCAACCTTTTGGAAGATTATGGATATTGGAGTTTGGAATGTTAGACACATCAATAGAAGAATCATCTTCATCTTCCATATTGACTCGGTCAATCGAGGAAGAGTGAGGAGATTCATCGAAGGAAACATGAAGGGTTTCCTCCACTATTAATGTGATCTTGTTAAAGACCTGATATGCCTTACTACGTGAGGAATAACCAATAAAGATGGCTTCTTCACCTTTGGCATCAAATTTATCTAAATTAGAGTGGGTATTCAAAACGAAGCACCGACATCCAAAAACTTTAAAATAACTAATTTTGGATATTTTCCCATAGTATAATTCAAAACAAGTTTTTCACAACCCGGATCGAATTAAGGTGCGATTTAACACGTAACAAGCCGTGTTAACCGCCTCGGCCCAAAAGTACTTCGATAATCCCGAGTCTATGAGCAATGTTCGAGCACACTCTTGAAGAGTACGCCTCTTTCTCTCAACCACCCAATTTTATTGAGGTGTTCGGGGAAAAGAAAACTCATGAGCAATACCATGCTCTTGACAAAAATCATCAAACACGGAATTTTCAAACTCGCCCCCATGATCACTATGGATATGAGTGATTTGTTAGCCTTTTTCAGTTTGAACCTTCTTACAAAAAATAGAAAAGATGGAAACTACTCCTTTGGATCTTAAGGAGACCCATGAAAACCTCGAAAAATCGTTTACAATCACAAGGTAATATTTGCATCCACTAAGGCTCTCAAATTTTGTTGGTCCAAATATATCTAGGTGAAGTAGTTCTAATGGTCTTGATGTGGATATAACTTCTTTGTTTTTAAAACTAGATTTCGTAATTTTACCTAATTTACATGAATCACAGATAAGCTCATTTAAAAATTTTCCTTTAGGAAGACCTCGGATTAGTTCATGTTTGACTAATTTTTGAACTATCTTCATATGAACATGTCCTAGTATTCTATGCCATATACTTAATTCATAATTTGCTACAAGACATTCATAAGTGCTATCTTTATCGAATTCTACGATATAAATGTCTTTAAATCTAGTTCCCTTAAGAAGAGTTTCATTGGTTAATGCATGTATAATTTCAAACATTTCTGAAGTAAATACTACCTTAAACCCCTTATCACAAATTTGACTGACACTTAAAAAATTATGTTTTAGTCCTTTAACTAGAGAACTATTTGAGATGGGAGAGAAAGGGTTACCTATTTTACCAAGGCCAATAATATGGCCCTTATGGTTATTGCCAAATGTAACTGTTCCTCCATCCGTAGGTTGGGGTCCAAAAATAGGTGCTTGTCTCTCGTCATATGTTTGGAACACCCAGAGTCCATCACCCATCGGCCTCCTTGATGGCGGTGGTCTCCTTGTCTTCTTTCTTGTAGACCTCTTTCCTCCTACAAAAGATCTTTGTTGGTGACTTGGTGTTTCTATAGGTTTTTCTAATTTGAGTCGTCCATCCTTCATTTTGTATATCCAATTTTTGACATTATAATGTCCTTTCATCCATATAAAACAAAGTGAAAGTTATTTTTTCGGCATCCATTGCAATGTGGATATGTATTTGTTAGTGGTCTCCTTTAGAGGAGGATCCTTTTTTGGCTCACTTTGACTAGGTTCATAAAAGCCTAATCCAAATTTACTTGAGGAAGATTTTTGATGGGTAATGAGCTTGTCTAAGTTATCTTTCCCCTTTGTAAATTTGACTAAGTCCTCAAGAAGTTGATTTGATTTTTCTTTAAGGTGATTTATCTTTATTTTCATTATGTCGAGTTTATCTTCTAGTCCCCTAATCTTTACTCTAAGTAAGCTATTTTCATCATTTTTAAAGGAGTTTGATTTTTCAAGCACATGGATTTTGTCGAGTAATTCTTCTCTATCTAGAAATTTTTGTTCACTCATTGCCATATACAAATCATTTGTAATGACTCTTTTTCAATCATTAGGTTTCTTATTTACATATTTAAGGCAGTGATTTCTTTAATAAGAATTAGATTCTTCTCTTCAAGATCATTGATTAATTTCTTATTCTCTAAGTTTTCTTCTTTTAGAGCTTTGCTTTGGGTCTTTGTTTTCTTAAGATCTAAATATAGTGAATCAAAAGCATCTTGTAATTCTAGAGAATAGGAGTTTTCCCTCAGGTTCCTCAAATTCAGATTCAGAAGCATCTTTCGTTGCCATTAGTCTCAAGTATGTTGTTTCTTCATTTGTTTCCTCCTCTTCTTCTTCGGAGGTGGAGTCATCCCAAGTTGCTTGGAATGCCTTTTTCTTGAATCCCTTGGGCTTTGAGATCTTTTAGTCGGAAGGCTTCTTGGATTTCTTCTCATCATCCCTTTTAAGTAAGGGACAATATTTCCTTATGTGACCTCTCTTCTTACAATTATAGCAAACTAAAGATTCTTCTTCTCTTTTCTTTCCCTTGATCTTTTTTCTATTTCTGAGAAACCTTTTAAACTTTTTAGCTAATAAAATGAATTCTTCGTCATCGGTACTTACCTCATCATCCGACGTAGCTTTGAAGGCTAAAGTCTTCTTCTTTGGCTCCGATAAGATAGATTTCTTTTTTTGCTCCATTTTTTATTCATAAGCCATAAGATTCCCAAGTAGATTTTCCATGTCTAGATCCTCCACTTGGTTGGCTTCTTCTATTTCCGTTACTTTTTGCTCCTACTTGGGTCTAAGGGAGCGAAGGAGCTTCCCTTGAAGCTCCCCTTTTATAAATGTCTTTCCTAGTGACTTGAGGCTATTCATGATTAACGTGAATCGGGTGTACATGTCCTCAAGTCTCTCATTTTCCTTCATAGAAAAGGCTTCGAATTCCTGTGATAACACGTTAATCTTAGAGGATTTAACTCTAGATGCACCTTCGTGAGTTACCTCCAAGGTTCTCCATATCTCGTGGGCGGTTGTGCATTGGCTAATGCGGTTGAATTCCTCTGAGCTGACTGTGCAGTAGAGTGAGTTCATTGCCTTAGCATTCAGTCCAAGGTGATGAATCCGCTCCATTGAGTATCCCGTTTTTGGTTTCTTGGGAATGACGTATGCGAATTCGCATTTCTCCCAAATGGAGAAATTTTTAGCTTGAAGCCACATCTTCATTCTCAGCTTCTAATAAGTGTAGTTTGTCCCTTCGAAGAGTGGTGGTTGAGTGGTGGATTGCCCTTCAGATCTGCTAGTGGAAATGACTCTCCCCTCTATGTGATCTTTTCGCAGGCGCTACTCTTGAAAGTGGAAAATCTACTTTGATACCAAATGAAATTGCACTAGAGGGAGGGGTGAATAGTGAATTTATAAAATATTGTAAGATAAAAAATTTAATCACAAAAAAGGCACCAGATTTTTAGGTGGAAACACAAGACGGGTGAATCACCACCTAAGCCAATCCCTTGACTTAGGATTTTCGATCACAAAGTAATCAATCCACTAACCACACTATTTAAACGATAGTAGTTTACCTCAACTACAAATCCCACCTCCGATCCGTAAACGGAAGTTTCTCCCTTCACAATGAAGAGACGGGGACCCGACAGACCGAATACCCAAAGTACAAAAGTAAGAATTAAATAACATCCATAGAGCACCCTAATAATTTGATTACTTCCTTATCTATTAAGTATAAAGAGAACTCCTTGAGAATTTGCAGAACGAAGTGCATCGGGAGTGTAGGTTTGCCCTTTAATTAGAGTGTTGGCACAGCACAAGGGCAAGAGGAGGCTAAGAGTGGTAAGCAAGTGATTTTCTAAAGGAATTGAATCTCAAGAGGTGTGTTTTGCCTAAGAGGGATTGTAGTCTATTTATAGGCAGGTTTGGAACCTTCAAGAATACTTGAGAGAGTTTCCTAGCCGTTGGAGGCAAATCCCAAGAGATTGGGACGGAATCCACCACAAATCAGGGTAATGATGAGTCTGACAGTAATATCAGACGTCTGATTTTTGGATCAAACGTCTTATAAGACGTCTGATTAGAACTATAGTCGTATGATACTATTAGCTAGGCTTTACTGGTTTCATTAGATCAAAACAGGGACATATGATATTTTCACATAAGACGTCTAATAAAATTATTAGACGTCTAATTATGCGTAGATTCGTTCTTGTTTTGACTAGATCCAAATAGGGTTTTAGATTTCAAGGAACAGACGTCAGTATGAACGTCTGTAGGATTCCCTAGACGTCTGGAAACCTAAAAAGGACTTGTCTTAGAAATCTGACAGAAGATCTTTGGTTCCTAATGAGATTTGCACAGAAATAAATGAGCAACGGTCCAAATGTAGATGTCTGGAGACATGTCCAGATGTCTGAAAGTGTATTTTTCCTGTTATATTCAGAAGGAAGATGGGTGCTTGAGTCTAACGATTGTTTTAAGGTCGTCCAGGCAATGTCTTAGACATCTAGATGAGGCTATGGATGTCTGATGGAAGGTTGCTCTGACTGATGTTTGTGAAGTTAGAAACTAAAGGCAAAGCTATAGGTAATTAGATGTCTGAAACACTTGTCAGACGTCTTAAAGTTGAAAATCAGACGTCTGACAGTTGTTATGGATGTTTGATTTGAGTCTTAGTGTTAGATTTTTGTTTCTAATTTATCCTAAATGTAGAGAGCCTAAGCTAACTATTTATAAGTTATGTTTGGAGGCTCTTTACAACATCTCTAGACTCAAATAAAATAAAGATTACAACCTTTGAAAGTTTACATAAAAAATCCTATGATCTATGACAATACTCATGCTACCTAGTCTTCACGCTTTTAATCCTATGACTTGGAAAACTCCATGAAACTTGCAATTGTGTTATTACAGAGAAAAATATGCTACGCTTATGTTTTATTTCTTTTTCTTCATTTTGTAAAATCATCAAAATATTATATATGAGAGGTTGAACTAACACTTGGTACCTAGAAAGAGATGGGTCCAAGCACAGTTGACTCATAGGTGGAGCCATTGTTAGGTCATTAATGTTTTGCATTGATTCTTGACCTAGTGGGTTGGGGAGTTGGTTGTGGGTTAACATATTCATTCCTTGGGTAGGCATAGGGTTTAAGCTAGATTGTATACCTAAGGGACTCCCATCTTTTAAAAGATTATCCAGTTTCTTATCCAAATTCTCCACCTTCTTTCCCACGAGTTCTACCTTTTCTAAACGTTGTGCAATTAGCTCTAAATCAACAAAGTTTGAATTGTTGTTTAACTTCATAAACTCCGCTTCTTGGTTGATTAGCTCTATTAAAGGTGGACATTGAGGCATTGTTGAGGGAATTTTCACTCATATTCTCAAACAATTGAAAGGCTCCCTCAGCATCTCGACTTAGGAAATTGCTCCCACATGCCGCATCAACAAAATTTTTTAGATTATCACTCAACCCATAATAGAAAATATGGGCTAAGTGCCACTTCGAAATCCCATGATGAGGGCATTTCCTAATTAAATCATTGAACCTCTCCTAAGCTTCATGTAGTTGTTTCCTAGGATTCTGCTTAAAGGTTGTTATGGCACATCTAAGGGCATTAGTTTTTCCTACGGGGAAGAATTTCTTTAGGAATGTGCTTCTCAGGTCTTCCCAAGTTAGGATTGGTCTATCAATTGTCCTCAACCAATGTGCAGCTCTATCTTTCAAGGAGAATGGGAACATTTTCATCATTAGGGTGCCTTCATTCATGTTCCTAGGGTCAAAAGTTCTTCCTATGTGTAGGAGCTCTTCAAGGTGGTGGAAGGGGTCATTTAATTCACGACCATGGAAGTGGGGAATCAAGTTAATGATCTGAGGTTTGAGCTCGAAATCTTCCCCATCCTGAGGTACCCTAACAAAGGGTTCAGGTTGGGCATTAGGAGGGTTATAAAAGTCACGGAGGGGCCGGTCTACTGTTTCATTTTGGAGTCGAGTGATGGCCTGCACTATGACTTCCATCTGTCGGTCATGATGCTGGCCCTGCTTAGTGATCTACCTTTGTAAGAGAGCCATAGGATCCAAATTTTGTTCATCGATCTCTTCTTCCTTGTGATGACTAGCCATTACAGAGTGTTTAGATTCAAATCTTGGATAAATATGTCTTCTCCTAGGATTTCTTTCTAATGGTGGTAGCAAATCAGGATTTTGGGATCTTCTACCTTGCATGCACCAGAAGAATGTCTGTAGATGAGAGAGAAGATAGATGAGAGAAACCCCACCCACTCAATGCAAGCAATCAAACTGGTCCTTAGAGTGTCAACCCTAATTAGACCTGATCCTGGCTCCCTAAAATATGACTGGGTTAGATCAACCCTTAAATTACTTGGCTGGCCAGAAGGGTGGGACCCCTTAGGACACCTCGCATGGTGAGACACCACTAAAGGTTAATGCAGTTACCGCACCGACCTTTCTTGTCACCAGTGGGTCCAAGTAGATAAGGCCTTGTCCTTAGCCCAATCTAATTTCAAGTCCCCAAGTCTATTAGTCCTGCCTAGGGCACGTCTACTCAATTTTAGGCTTGGGTTTGATGCACTTTTGAAATATGATGGGTGTTAGGGGGGTGTTTGCCCTTAAACCTGATTTTAGAGATGTGAAGTGCACAGACAAAGGGTTCATAAGCAAATTTTTATGATGAAGTATCTTTTAAGATTCAAATGCTTGTGTTAGCGTGTTTTAGGGTTTATTTGATTAAATATTTTCAACCAAGGTTCTGATGAGGCACATAAAAGTTTTGCAAATCCCAATTTATTTGATAGATTTCCTTTAAGTATGAAAATGCAAGTGTGCTCTATCCTTAGCATGAAACCCTAAGCATAGATTATTCTAAATGATTCTTTTAGGTCCAAAATGATGAGTGGTGCGACCCAAGCAATAAAATCAATTGGTCCTTATTGCACCACTAACTAGGCACTCATAAAATATTTTTTCAAGAATTTTAATGCACGTTTTCTATTTTTTTCAGATTTAAACTGTACTGGGGGTTTTGCAGTCTGTTTTGACCCCCAGTTCGTGATCAGATAATTCATGCAATTAAATGAGCAAAAAATATTTTTCTTAGATTTTTCTAAAATTCTTGACTCAGTGCCGTAAATTTCACTTCAATCGAAGTTATATGAAAATTCCTATGATATTTTGAACTTCGAAAAATCAGGAACAAAATCCGTATTGATAATAGATCAGTGTGAAAATTTTTAAAATTTTTCTATAATATGATTGCCGTGAAATTTGGATGTTATTCCTTACTTTGAAAAATACGTCCAGTAAAAATTTAAGAATTTTTTGATGTGCGGGTCTTCGGGAATTGAATTTTTAAAAAAATATTTTATTTCAGCCCGAAATCAAGAGAAATATTTTTTTTCTTTTTTCTTGTTTTTAATAAGCAAACAAATTCTAACTAATTCTAGGGTTCAAGAAAATCCTAAATCTAACTAATTTAAACTACGGGTACTTACCTAAGGTTTAGATCCATACTTTCTTCGTTGTCGTATTTGGTTCAGATTTCATTTCCTGCACACATGAAATTAACGAAAAATGTAGCAAATTAGAAATCTCAAATACGCATCGAAAAGCTTCGAAAATTTCCGTTGCCTCCCCGGCAACAGCGCCAACTTGTTCGGTGCATAACTCGCGTTTTAAAAGTTGTTTAGTTGTAGTATAATGTGAAAACACGTCGACAAATAAATTTATAAAACTCCAGTGAATACCAGGTCGTTCGCAGGGAGGCAATCTCTATTTTTGTAGAAGTATTTCAATAAAACTAATTTTAACTATATATATATGTATATATGTATGAAGTAGAAATTCAGAGAATTAGAATTTTATTGCAATTCGATAAAGTTTTTCACAGTAGAAAATGCCAATAGAGACAAATAGATAAATAGAAAGAGAGAGAGAGAATAAAGTGGCAGAGAAACAACGTCGCTTGTGGGATGCTTGTGTGAAATGCGGCAGCACCTCAGATCCAGAGTGCTGGGATGGAGAATTGCGAAGAAGACGGTAGAAGAGATCTGGAGTTGTTGGGATAGAGAGATTCTAAGTTGATGCCTTCCACTGAGGGCCCTGGGCCTTCTTTTATAATTTTGATGCAGGGAAAAAAGGGTATTTTAACCCTTAACCTCATGCAGCAACCCTTTGGCTAATTAGATCCATCGATCGGGAGATCAACGACTATGATTTGACCTCAAAATAGCCTTCAAAAAGCCTTCTACGCTCAGATTTGCTTTGGTGGTGACACGTGGCACGTCGTGCATCGTCGATCGTCCATCGCACATCTCTAGATTCTCCACGCCTGTGCCTTCATCTTTTCCTTCTCGCCGCTCAAGCCTTAATCCCACCGTAACGTCAGCCGTCCAATCGTAACGAGCGTTGCTGCCTTAGCGTCGAAGCAACCACGTGAGATCACACATACCACTACGCGCTTTGATCGTGCCACGTCAGCGCACCTATGCCTTACAATTGCGCGCAATTGCACCCGCATGCGCTCACTTCAATTTCGCGCAGCGCAGGGCTCGAACCCGCACCCTGAGCATGCATGCGAGCCAATGCGCTATGCAAAGCTTTTATTATATATACTTGTTTATTTGTATTTATGCTTATCCAGTCTGGGCGGGCGACGTGGCGCACTCGTGGCCGTTGGATGAAGATCCAACGACCCACAACGTGCAGTGCGGCCTTCCTAGATGGGGCGGTGGTGAGGGAGCGGCTGTGATGACACCACATGGTGTCATTATGGCCGTCCATCTTCTTTTCCTTGTATCTGGTGATGTGAACCTCCGATCAGGTTGATTTTTGCACTGTTAGACTGCGATCGTCGACTCGGATTCATCTGTGTGGTTGGATTCTTCATCTGAGACTTAGATCTTTGTCCTTTGGCTCCATCATCTCCATTCTTCTATGGACTGCACACGATGCTCTGGTTGTCTGATCGGGACGATTTCGGAAGCGTTGGACTTCCATTGTCATCCTAATTAGATATGTCTTGTCTGCTCTGACATGTGCGGCTTCGAATCATCCACGATTAAAATCATCTCTCTTTTAGGTCATAAATGATGATATTATCTATATGACTAATAAACTAGCTAGTATGCGAATTATGGTGCTTATGCATGCATTGACTCGAAGTTATGCCAGAATCTAGCTCAATTCAGGTGTTTTAGGTTGCATGATTGCTGTGCAATCAGTTGGACCATCCACAACCTCAGGGGGATCGAGTCATCTTATTGTAATCATCGTATTTTCATGGAAGATGGATCTTGCCCTTGCGAAATGCAAAGGAGACTAAACCCGAATATGCAAGAAGTGGTCAAGAAGGAGATAATCAAGTGGCTCGATGCTAGGATTATTTACCCAATCTCGGATAGTCCATGGGTTAGCCTCGTTCAAATTGTACCCAAGAAGGCGGGAATAACCGTTACGACTAACGAGAAAGGGGAAACATTCACTACTCATTCAGCTTCTGCTTGGAGAGTTTGTATTGACTATATGAAGCTGAACACAGCCACTAAAAAGGATCACTTTCCCTTGCCATTCATCGATCAAATCCTTGAAATGGTAGCTGGGAAAAAATACTTTTGCTTCCTCGACGATTATTCAGGATATAACCAAGTCCCTATCCATCCCGAAGACCAGGAAAAGACAACTTTCACATGTCCCAATGAAACCTTTGCATTCCGTAGAATGCCATTCGGGCTTTGTAATGTGCTTGCGACTTTTCAAAGGTGCATGTTGGCCATCTTTTCTGACATGGTGGGAGATTGTCTTGAGGTGTTCATGGATCATTTCTCCATTTTCAGAGATTCTTTTGAGTCTTGCCTAGCTAACTTGGAATTGATCCTCCAGAGATGCATCAAAACACGGTTGGTCCTTAGCTGGGAAAAGAGCCACTTTATGACTTAGGAAGGCATTGTCCTGGGTCAGGTGGTCTCTAGTCAGGGTATTGAAGTTGATAAAGCTAAGGTGGATGCTATCTCTAGACTTCCTCTACCCACATCCGTAAAACAAATCTGCTCTTTCCTTGGGCATGTGGGTTTTTACAAAAGATTCATTAAGGACTTCTCGAAGGTTGCTCGACCCTTGAGTAACCTTCTGGCCAAAGACACGCCATTCGAGTTGGATGAATCATGCCATAAAGCATTTGATTTATTAAAACGGCAGTCACCTATGCCCCGATGTTGCAGCCACCGATCTGGACAGGCCCATTTGAGATTATGGCTGACACATCTGATTATGCTGTTGGGTTGTCTTGGGTCAGAAGATTGAGAAAAAGCCCTCTGTGATTTACTACACTAGCAAGACTCTGGACGAAGCCCAGAGGAACTACACTGTTACTAAAAAAGAATTGCTAGCTGTAGTTTGCCCTTTAGAAAAATTCAAGGCTTATTTGTTAGGTTCTCATGTCATCATCTATACTGACCACTCGGCCTTGAAACATCTCTTGGCCAAAAAGGATGCCAAACCCCGGCTTATTCGCTAAATTCTGCTGCTTCAAGAGTTCGATCTTGAAATCAGGGATAAAGTCGAGGCACAAAATGTAGTGGTGGATCACCTCTCGAGAATCCTAATTGGTTCTCCTCATCCAGATGTCCCGATCTCTGATACTTTTTCGAATGAAAATATCCTTACAGTCTTGGGTATCCGAACCCCCTGGTTTGCTGATATTGTCAATTATTTGGTATCGTTGGTCAAATCCCCCAGGATTGGACCAAACAATAATGGGATAGACTTGTGTCTGAGTCCAAATATTATTTTTGGGACGATCCTGAGCTGTACCGCATCGGCGCAGAACAGATTATTCGTCGATACATCCCAGACATCTAGTTCCATAGCATACTTTTGTTCTACCACACATTTGCATGTGGTAGACACTTTTCCAAGAAAAAGATGGCAGCAAAAATCTTGCAATCCGGATTCTATTGGCCATCATTATTTAAGGATGCCCAGGAATTCTTAAAGTCATGCACCCGATGCCAGATACTTGGGAACATGGCTAAGAGAGATATGATGCCCCTGAACCCAATTCTTTCCATCGAAATTTTTGACATTTAGGACATCGACTTTATGGGACCGTTCCCTCCATTTGGACACCACTATATTCTGGTCACTGTTGATTACGTGTCCAAATGGATTAAGGCAATTCCCACCCAAACCAATGACCATAAGGTGGTCATCGATTTTGTGAAGAAAAATATCTTTAGTTGGTTCGGGGTTCCTAGGGCAATTATCAGTGATGGTGGCACACACTTCACTCGTGCCCAGTTTCGGAATTTACTGGGGAAATACGGGTTGAATCATCGAATTTTCACACCTTACCACCCTCAGACGAATGGACAAGCCGAGGTCTCCAATCGGGAGATCAAAAACATTTTGCAGAAAACTGTTAGGCTCGATAGAAAGGATTTGACCCAAAAGCTAGATGATGTTCTTTGGGCCTACCGTATGACATACAAAATGCCTATTGGTATGTCTCCTTTTCGTCTGGTGTTTGGTAAGGCATGTCACTTACCCGTAGAACTTGAACACCGGGCATTTTGGGCCATCAGGAAGTGTAATTTTGACCTAAAGTTAGCCGAGAAAACCAGGAAACTCCAACTATCTGAGTTGGAGGAGCTTCGAAATGATGCTTATGAAAAAGCCAAAATCTATAAGGCAAGGACCAAAGCTCTCCATGACCAAATGATTTCACGTAAGAGCTTTGAGCCGAACCAGAAGGTCTGGCTTTTCGATTCTTGATTGAAGCTTTTCCCTGGCAAACTCAGGTCTAAGTGGGACGACCTGTTCGTTTTTTAGCGGATTTTCCCTAATGGGGTCGTCGAAATCTCTGACCCAAAGATGGGTAATATCTTCAAGGTCAACGGATAGCATCTCAAACCCTTTGTTGACCATGTGCTCCTTGAACCTGTCTCGAACAAGGTTGCTCTTACCTTGCCTTAACCACCGCGAACTGATCATCGCCCAGCTAAAGGTACTAAACTCAGCACATGTAAAAACTGTTCCAAGTTGACCAGAGTCTCATGGAAATCAAGTGCTATTCTTCCACTTCTACTCTCCTACATGCTTCATTTTTAACAATGAGGACATTGCAATAGATAAGCATGAGGGGTGGAAATACCTTATAATCTTTTTGTAAGCTGTTACAGTAATTTTCTTTTTCTTTATTCTATTAAAAGAAAAAAAAATAGAATTAGGAGGTGAGAACTTAGGCATTAGGAGTTGCAAACTTTAGGAATTGATACTTTAAGACTTGAATACTTGGACTCTTCAGGTCTTTGGGCTTAATTAGTCCAGGTGTTCACTCGAATGTGGGGTTAGTCTCGAGTCCTCGCCAATTAAAATTCATTTTAATTTGGTAAATAAATTGGGATGATAAGTATGCGACTTATCAACCCGCCCTCTAATTTGGGGGGACTTTAAGCCTAAGCATCTACACACTTTTTTTTGCACTGACTCACTTTTCGGTGGTTTCTTCGGAAATTGGGTAGCTAATGAACTATCTAGGGTGGTATGATGGCAAGTTGTCGGCGGTAACAGCTCATCGGCAGGTTGTCCAGTGCCCAGTCACAAGACCATTTTTATTGTACTGCCTTTAGGTAAATCTTAGATTAGGAAAGCCACCTACTTAAAAAAAAATACAAAAAAAAGAGAAAAGAAAAAGGAGAAAAAAATATAAATAATAAAATTACACTTCACTGCACGAGTATGGCTGGCAAGTTGTCATGGGTAACAACTCATTAGCCGATTGTCCAGAACCCAGCTCACAAAAAATAATGCATAATAATTCCCAAAACACTTAGGGAAAAAGCGGGGAAGTAGAATAAACCGTGGAGATATACACTGGGTTCGCCCTTGTGTTGACCCCATAAATAAAAGTAGGGAAAAAGCTACCATTCGAAAAGATAAACCTCTAGGTAAGGTCACCTAAGGTCGTAGAAACCTAAAGTCCGTTTTAACGACCGCCTAGTGAGTCTTTCACTCTTTTCACTAGATGTGTAGCACTTAGAGTCCTTTTTGAGTTTTGGGTAGGTCGAGTAGTTGTAAAAAGTTATTCCAGAACTCTTAAACTCCAAAAGTACAAAAAAAAAATTAGACAGAAGAAAAACAAGAAAAAATTTTTGTATCTTCTCTTCTCAACTAAGGTGAGGGCTTATACAGTCTGCATTCTGGTAGACACCCAGGCACTCTTGAGTTTTTGTAATTCTTGGGGTTGAGATCTTCTAAAGCAATCGACAAATTTTGCCAAAATATTCAAATCCTGATTCTACTTTTATACATAGCATTTAGGTTAATTTTGCTAGGAACTAGCAAATAGTAAGCATAGGGGTATGATAAACACACATGAATTCATGATAAATTGCTTATTTATGATAGTTCCTAAGCTTAGCATTGCATATCATGTTATAAATACTAGATAACATCCATTGCATGGCATTTAGGATAGTTGTATGTTTTGTATATTAATTCCTTCAATTTATATGGCCAGGAGGCAATGCAATGTCCTTACGATCTTCGGATGAAAAATCTGACCGTATGGATGGATCCAGAGCAACAATCGTAGTCCAACAACATAGAAATCACCTCGATCCAAGCACCGTGGCATCCTCTGCAAGCAATGAAGGGTGGATGGTCTACATGTTGCCATGTGGCACCACCTGGAGTGCCCAAAGCCACCTGCCACATCTCTAAAGGCCACCCATCAAGTGATCTCAGCCGTTGGATGAAAATCCAACGGCTGAGAGGCTGCCCTCACCACACGGCCGCATTTCCTCTTCGTGGCACACCCGCAGATGTGGCGCAACGGTGAGGACGAGCGCTCTTAAAGAGCAATCGCAAGATCGAGCCGTGATTCACCTTGTCTACTACAGTGCCAGTTGCAATAGGGTTGCCCGATCGCGATCGAGCGATCGAGATTCCCCACACGTGATCCAACGCCGCCCACCGATGCGAAGGTGCACGCCAGATCACATGCATGCCATCTGGGGCGTGCATTTTAGTCGACTGCGAGCAACGCCCGTCGTCCGATCCTCACAATCGCGCGAGGCGCGCGATTCAAATCAGAGCGCGTGCGATCTACGGGCGCACCTCGATCGTGCTATGACTCATCCAACGACTGCCAGCGCGCGTGCCAGCGGTGCGAATTTCAAATGCTGGTAGGCGCATGCTCTCCTCTCGCAATCACAGCCGTCCACGCTTGATCCAACCACTGACGATCGTCGCGCCTACGACAGCTGGAGTTGAGCGTTCAAGCGCCAGCCAAGGTGTGTGAATGCTTTAGCGACGTCTTAAATGTCATTAAAGGCCCCTGCACGCAAACCACCTCCATTCCACCACTATATAAACACCCCTACACCCCCCATTCCAAAGCATCTCTACCTACTCTACTCCCACAAACTCCTAAGCTCTAGCAAGCCTACCAACTCTCCATTAGAGCTTACTCTCAATCTCCCAAGGCTCCTATTAGTGTAGTGAATCTCTGCCTCACCAAATATTCCTCCATCTTCCCATCCCCATTTATAGGTCGCCTTGGAGCTGTCCTCCCACCTCCATTCTAGTAGCAGATCATCTCCGCCTTCTCACCTCCATTCCGAAGCCATGCTGAAGCTTTCCTCTACCCGACGTCCTCCTGCATCTCACCTCTGTCGTCTCGCTCGTCACCTCCTTTGTCCGAGCTTCCGCCAGGCATTGTCGTCTCGCCGATCAGTCGATTCGGGAGATTTCTTCTCACCTCCCTCTCTTTTATGCTTTCGTAGATTATTGTAATAGACATTAATGCAATACATCACATTTGATTCTATTTCTATCTTGTGATTGCTTGTCTTTTATTTCAAAAACAAAAAAAAATAACAGAACCCTAAAACACCAAAAAGAAACAAATCGAAGCACAGTTTTCATACAAAGTAAATGTTGCCTCCCTGTGTTCGACTTGGGACTCCCTTGGAGTTTCAGTATAAATTTTGTTTGATTACGAGTTTTGCAACTACGACGACGGGTTACTTGTAACCCCAATTTCAATCATGCAAAACACGTGCTCGATCAGGGAGGAGGCATAATCCCAGCCCCCCATTTCCCAACCTCTTCCGATGGTTAGCCTCGACCTGTTTCCTAGTCCTAACTACTCTCCTAGTGTATCCTGACTCCCTCCCAGTATATCCAGTTCATACCTCCATATACTCTATCCTGGGGTTGTCACCATCATGGGTTTAGTAGGGGTGACGCACTAGTCTTTACTTCTCCACCACCATCCCTACATACCTATTTTGTTGAGGTGAATCCTCAACATGAGACCAAGCCTGAGGGGGACGACAGACACGAGGGGGTCGAGCGGGAGGCTGAGGAGGTAGATCAGCCCTTCGAGTAGCCTGCTATTGAGGCGAGAACATCTTAGTAACTTGATACTCATGCTGGCACTAGTGGTGTTAAAATTTCTAGGAAATTATTTTTAGAAGTTTATTTCATTTATTATATTATCTATTATAATATATTGTTAATTGCTTAGCTAAGAGAAACACATGAGGTCCGACACGAAATGCAAACCTCGATAGACTACTTGAGGGCACCAGGATTGTGATGACGAGTACTCCAGTTGGGGAAGAGAAGTACCCTAGCTTTACCAGCCAGTTGGCCAGGAAACCATGCCACTTTCTTACTTTGACTGGAGGAGGGTTGCCAAGGAGTTGAAGGCTTCCATTATTTGGGAGTTGCAGGTATAAATTTGAATATCATTCTTTCTTTCATATATATCAAACATAATTGATTTATATATTATTGAATACATGGCACTTTTGATTGGGGCAACAATCCCAATGTAGCCAAGGCTATCCTGCAGCATTCAAGTAGGATACAATGTGAATGGAGAGAGGAGATGAAGAGTATGGTAAGTAATTCCTTATTAAATTCAGAAGTTATTGAATTATTTATATGAAATTGTCCATTTCTAATAATAAATTATAAAACTATTTCAGTTTTTATAACAATAGGCCGCATGAGGAGGCATTCAGAAATGTGACTCCAACAATTGCGCCTAACATTTAGAGGGAGTGTTGCCAGCATTGGAGAGATCCAGCGGTTGAGGTAAATAACTAATTTTAAATGTGATTAATTTCACTTTATAACTGCAAATTACAAAATCTTTTACTAATAAAAATTGTATTTCTTAATAGGAGCAAATCAAGAAGAACAAGGGCAACAAGGCCCAAGCTCCTCCCTAGATCCACTGCTTGGTTCGAATGAGTATTGACTCATTAAAAGATAGATATGTAAGTACTTTAAATTAATATTATATATTTAAATAAAAAATTTAGTTACATTAAGAAAAGTTGAAAATTTTATTTTATTTTCAGGTAGAGGTGCACATGGTTGCTGACCTAGATCGAGTGGGAGTTTATGAGAAAACTCACAGTAAATAAACACTCGATGACCTTCGTGCATGGATACATCAGACATACCAGGAGAGATATGTAAGTAATTACAAGTTACTTACATTAATTTCATAATAATAGATATAAAATGATTATAGATATATATTTATAGGGTTGTATGGTGGACTTGCTACATCCTCCTAAGGTTGTGGACGAGAGCTTCGGGATCGTTATACAGACTCCTTTGACACCAGAAGAGGCCTTTAGGACCCTGATGCCTCTAGAGCATGGAGGCTTCGTCTGTAATGGTGGAAAGAGTGCGACGATCTCTTCCTGGTATAGTAGGAAAGGATCCTCCTTGTTAGCTCATGTCGATAGCTTGAACAAGAAGATGAGACATTATAGCATTGAGATGTGGAGAGGGCGAAGAGGTTGGAGGAACATCACCTCTCAATTGCAGGCAGCCACTGCCGGAATGGAGTGGCAAGAGCAGTTATTGGAGCCACAGAATAAGCAATGGGAGGAGGTCTTGTCATATCTTTGAGGATCAGGATCTCATCATTCGACATTCCATATATTGAGGCGTGGTGACGACGATGATGGGGGTGAATTTGGGGCTGGTAGCATAGGTGCCCTAGCAAAGTGTTATGTTTTCATATTTTCCTAGTTTGTTGTAATATTTGAACATTTTCTATATATATAAATTATTTTGACTATATAATTTGTTGTGATTGAATGTTTTTATGTTGTTTTCTATTTATTTCATTTTATTCAATTATTACACTAAAAAATCAATTTCTTTTAAGAAAATTTGCATACTTTTGGCAATGGTATTCTCTAAAACCGTCACTAATAAGTATTAATGACTATTTATAAACGATCACCGAATGTTTACTTTATTGTGTGTTAATTTTCTATGCACAGTATTACACCTTCTTTAGCGACAGTTTTATAAATCGTCAACAATAATTATTAACGACAGTTTTTGAAATAACCATTGCCAAACATGTGAAAAAATTTGGCATGCATTCCTGATGAGAGACTCATCGCGGCTCCTAATTAACACTAATTAGCTATTTTCCATAGCTAATTACTTAAGAATACACTAAATACAGGGTTAGTTATAATATAAGGGTAAAATAGCAAGGACAAAGAAAATAAGTTAAAAATACAAAATTAAGGCTCAATTGATCTTAATATAAGTTTAATTAATAATTAGGGCTCAATTTACAATCATTTAGCTATATATTAAGTATTTAATTTAACTTGATTGAATTAAGGAACTAAGTATTTAATTAACCTAATTCTTCTGTCTCTCTCTTACAAAAATGCACCGCAAACTGAACCTGGGCTAAAACATGTTACAAGTATAGGTGCTTTAACTGCAGAGTTCAATGAACCTTAGGTTAGTTCCTGTGAGCCTTAGAAAACTTCGCGGCAGACTGAGGCTAGAGTTGGTCAGGTCCGGATCTTGGTTGGTACTTGAGTACCTTTAGGCCTACTATCGGCATTCTGACCTAATCTACAAAAGAAAGCACACATCAGAGTTTTGAGCATAAAAAGGCATGTGGTCTAGAATTTGAGTTAAATTCTTTGAGATTTTGCTAAGGGACTATCAAAAGCTAGGCATAAGGGTATGATGGGAACACCATCATGAGCTCCTACATAACTGCCAGAGAACCTTAAGTCACTACATAATCATTCTGAGGGAAAGACAAGAAACCAGGGTTAAAACTGTAATTTTACCTTAATATCATGAATGCAATACAACCACGGGTTTTCCTAGGATTTAATTAAGGGTCAAATGGTCCTAAAAGGCTAACAAGTGGGTTAAGACGGACAGAAAAAGGGTTTTCGCGTGTTTTGAGAATTAAATGACTTCTAAAATCCTAAAAATAGACCCACCTAATTAACTAAGGTTCTGATCAGGATAAAATTCACCTAAACCCTCTAAAATTTATAGAAAAGTATTCTCTAGGGTTTGCTACCTTCAATTTGACCATCAAAACCCATCTTAACCCAAAATAGAGTCTATGATTACCATTTGCCCTAATTTGGGTTCTTGCATACATTACCTAGTTAAAGGAGGTGAAAACCAAAATCCAACTTCACCATTGGGTTCCTTAGGTTAAAATTAGGTTTCTACCAAAATTTGGGCTCAATATGAGATTGTCTTAACCTAGTTTGCAATTTGGTCCTGTCTGATTCTTTTCTATCATACATATGCCCTTAACTTTCAAAATTCTTATAAAAAACCCCTAACTTTGTCATCATTTTTACAAATAGGTCCTTACCCCATTAATCCTATTCCTACAAACTTCGGTGACCTAAAATTGGAAAATTCTCCTTAATTCCTTGACGAATCCCTCTCAGATTTGAAAGGGAAGTTCGTCAAGGAATTTCTTTCCTTTTGAGCTAATTCCCACATCCTAAAACCTTCCCAATCTCTCATGCGAACGCATGAGAGATTAGGGTATCCTAAAAATCCTATCTCCGGCGAAGCTTTTCAAGCTTGGAAAGCTTGTTTTCCAAGCTCAAAACTACTTCTAAAGGCCTATAAAAAGACCTCCAAACCAAGCCGAAAGTACTACGCTAGAATTCGGCTAGAAACACCTCCAATTCCTCTCCTCTTTCTCAGCCGAAGTGCTCCTCGACGTTTGGCGACTCTCCCTGCCTCCGTTCTTCCTCCGTTCGCAATATCGACGAGGGAGCTATCTTCCTCATCTTCTTTCACGTCGAGCCATACCCGCCGATGCCCCTTTCACCGTCTTCCTCGCCGTTTCCTACCTACCAGAGCTTCTTCCTTCTTCGACGCCGGCCATACCGCAACCGACGCCATCTCCGCTCCCCGTCGTCCGCTATCTCTCTTAAACGATTCCTCAGCTTCTCCTCATCACAACAGCAACTTCAACACTTCATTTTGACCCCGCCAACACCCTCCGTGACTCCGTCTTCCATCTTGCCAGTAGACCTCCAGCGAGCGCTAGCGGCCACCATAGACCACCTATGCCGCCGCTCCCACACTCCACACCTTCGTCATTCATCGTAGATCAAAAGCCCTAACTTAGTTAGGGCTATTATCAATCCTGCACTCCCCCGAACACCACCACCTTCACACGCACCGCTCCGACTTCGCCCCACACACACAGACCATGCCACACCACGAAACCACCTCCGCCACGTCCGCCATGATCCGGCAGACCTTTTGAGCTTGTCTGACGAGGTCGAAAGACCGTATTCATCTTTTCCAGGTCTCAGATCATAGATCCATTAACGCTAAGCTTCGAGCAAGCTCAAAGCTTGCTTCCCTGCCTGCAGCTCTAGGTCCTCGACTCCAGACATAGTGGAGGACTTCCAGGAACACACTCACCTTGTCAATTGGAGCCGTTGATCGCTCCTTGCACATGAATTGGACGAAGGCATCAGTGGCAGCACACGCGAAGAAGGGGACTGAAGATAGTCCCACATTGTGGGTTTTGGAGTAGGTGCGGTCGCATAAATTGAATTTGTGTTTGGGCCTTGTTGCCTCAGACACAAGGGGTGAGGTCCTTCACACCCCTCATGCTCCTCGTTCACGACATTGCCCCCGCGGACCTGGCATAGACTCGACTACCTGCCTACGCTATTCACTTCTCGTTCACCACCCACTGCTGGTGAGCCGAGACTCGGGTGTGCTCTAGGTCCGATTACCCGTATACCTGGTACTGTTGAAGGCTCTAGGAGAGCGTGACCCAAGGAGAGAAATAGAGGAGAGCGTGCGGGGGTTAGGGGGGTTTTGCTCTTTGGAGAATTGGCTCAACACTTAGCCAAATTTGAGACCCTTTCCCCCTCTGTGTGAAGAAGAGAGCAGTGAAGGAAGAGAAGGAAAAGAGTAGAGGAAAGAAGAGGAAGAGAAGAAGAGTAGTAGAAGAGTCTGTGAGGAAGAAGAAGGAAAAGAACAGGGAAGAAGAGAAGAGGAAGAAAGAAGACAGAGCTGAAGAAGAGCTGCAGAAGAAGAAGCAAAGAAACCACTGTTCATCAGACATTTAAGACGTCTGATCATTCAATCAGACGACTGACTTGAGTTTATTTCTATATAGCTAATGAGTTCCATTTGATATTATTGTAGGGAGTAATTGGTGATTCAAGTCAATATTTTACTCCATTCTTTTTGCAGTCTGACACTTGATATTCTTGCCGCATTATTCTGAATCAATTTCTGATCATAATTTCTTATCTCTGTTGTTTAAAATTGCAATCTTGAGAAACAAATTCCTACTTGCTCCTAGCGAACGACCTCAGACTTTTCGAGTATAAATTTTATCTGTTTTTCACGAGATTTCGACTATACTACAACGAAATGATTTAAAAACATCGATCTTGCGTGACAAACATTTTTGCGCCGTTGCTAGGGAGCAATGCACAATTCAGATCTCTTTATTGCAATATCAGATTTGGTACTAACTTGTTACATCTCTTTTGATTGTGATCTATTTTAGGGACTCATTAAAAGAAGATCAGTTGCACATCACCCACTCCAGGGGTAGGTAAATTCCATCTACCTTCTTCTAAGCCCCTGATTCTGAAAAATCTAAAAAAGAAAAAAAACAATTAGCGCTACTTGCATTATATTCTTAGATTAATCATCAAGTTGCCAGATTTGATACATTCTATTTAGACAACATTCAAACCCTAATTTATGCACCTACTTGAAGCTTGAGGTGTTTAGGGCTATCACATTCTTGTTTGAGCCCTAGGTACCATATTTGGACAAATTAAATTGGACCAAATCAAAACCAATGAAGGATTCCAATTTAGGATTTTAGAGACACACTTGCTTAATCAAGAATTGATCTTTCCAAATAATGTGTGCCTAAGCCTTGATTGAATTGATCTATTCAAGCAAAATCCTAAAATCGGGCTCTTAAATTCATTTGAACACTTAAAGTGGGACCTAAATATTTCAAAGGACAAAACAGGTGAAGTTGACCCACCTGTTGGGTTAACCAATCTTCAAATTAGGTCACTTTGCATAAAAACATCTTAAAAGTTCAATTGAAATCATAAGCACCCTTGCTCTTAACGTAAAACTGGTAGACTTAAGAGGTCAAGTCCCCATTTTGGTCTACCTGGATCATCAGAGACAAGAGAGGTCGGGTGGGAAAACCCTGTAACTCATGGGGGCACTCTTCCGTGTAGGGGTCATTGCGGGACTCTCCCTCTCTGGCTGGCCAGGTAATTCTCAGGTGGATGGCTTTCTGACTAAGGGGTATCATCCGCCCCGAACCTCTATAGTCATCCAAAATTTTTTTCGGTCCATCACATTCTACCTCTCATCTACTCCATCGGTGCATGTTTGGGAGGAGGTCTCTAAGACCATCCTTAAGGCCTCCATTAGCTACTCATTTCTGTCGAGGCCAAGCCTCAACCTTGTTTATGCAACAACCCAACCTGATTGATATCTCTTCTGATTCATCTAAACCTAATTCTCCTTCATCCATCATCATGGAGCAACCAGTAGAAGAAAACAACCTTGAAAATCAGCTTGAGTACCTTAATGACCTATTCCAAGCCTTTGTAAACCCATCGCAACATCCTATGATGCGAGATCACTACAATCACACTGCGGTGGCAATCAAACCTCGAGTACAAATCCCCGTTGGAGGCCTTGGTACTGAACTCAAGCCCAAGATGATTCATGCCATTCCCAAATTCCATGGGCGTAATTCCGAGGATCCTTTCTAGCATATCAAGCAACTCAAGCATCTAGCCCAGACCTTCGGGTCAGAAGCTCAAAATCGGGATGTCTTACTCATGAAAATGTTCGCCTTCTCTCTCATGGATAAGGCTACTCACTAGTACCAAACCCAAACGCGTCCAATCAACACCTGGGCGGAACTTCAATCTGAGTTTTTAAGAAAATTCTTCTCTGTTGGATGGACAAATGCTTTACGACACCAGATCACACATTTCACGCAACAAGCAGGAGAACCGCTTCACGAGGCATGGGATCATTTTCTGGATCTCATGCGAAAGTGCCCCCACCATGGAGTTCCTAAATGGGAACAAGTCTAGGTTTTTTCCAAGGACTCCGTGAGGATATTCGATTATTCGTCAATGCAACCTGCGAAGGAAACATCATGGGTCAGCATGAAGGCACCGTGTGGGAGATTCTCGAGAATATGTGTGAGAACTCCATCAATAATGAATCCATGGGCATGTTTGATCGGACGAATGCTCGTGCATTGGCGAATCCAAAGGGAGCACATGAGACGCAGGGCCTGTCCTCTTCCGTCGACTTGAAACTAATGGCCAGTCACCTATACAAGGTCTCTATTATTGAGAAGAAGGTGGATGAGTTAACTCGACATTTGCAGCGAGCCACCTCTGTGCAAAACTCGTTCGAACAATTGCCCTCTGGCAGGGAGGTTGTGCATAACATCTATCATCGATCTTCTCAGGGGATGGACCCGTGTCCACCCCTGTCTGATTCTGGTTTCAGAGTAAACTTTGGATCCACCTATTCTAGTTGGGGGAACTCTGAACCCTCGTATTCTGACTTTTCCGAGGCTCCTCAGACCTGCGAGGACCTCAACGCCATTCAGAATGATCCATTCTCAAACACCTACAACCCTGGATGGTGTAATCATCCTAATTTCACGTGGTCAAGGAAAAATCAAAATTAGAGACCTCAATATCAGCCCCGACCATAAGCTCCTCGTCCATATCAGTTGCCTCAGCCTCGACCCAACCCAACTTGTCAATCTGGGCCGACTCATGCAGATCAAATGACTCTTATCCTTTAGACTTTGGCTGACATTCAGAAGACGAATGTGGCTATGCAAAAACAGCATAAAGACAAGATCACAGAGGTTCGCAATCAACTCACTCAGATGGCAAATTCCCACCAACCTGGTGTACTTCCTTCACAACCTCTACTTAATCCAAATAAAGTGCCGAACCAAAGGCACGTTATGAACCCAACTTAGGGCCAAGCTCACTTTGTTTATCAGGCCCCTTCCACTCCATCACCTGACAGGATAGAGGCTTCGACATCATACGTAGGTTATCTGCAGCAATCACCACTTTTGCCCACACCAAACCAGAGCCAGGCAGGATTGAATTCTGTTACTACCAGTAGTGGCAAAGCAACACAAGATCCACCTTAACCAAGCCTGGTAATGCAACTTCAAACCCTAGGATAGTCATCCAGGGTACCTCTATCTCAAATCAAGAACCTGGACCCATTTTATAGGAACCTACAAAAGTTCCATTTCCAGAGGCCTTGACCAAGGGAAAAAGGACAGCCAAACCCATGGCACTTGAGGAGAATCTGGTTAAGCTCTTTGAGCAGGTTCATATAACATCTCCTTGATGGATGCGATATGCCACGTATTGGCTTACGCATAATTTCTAAAAGACGTGTGTACACCTATGCGTAAGTCGTGAACCAACGATGGGAACCCAATCGTACTGTCGAAGCAAGCCAACTCCGTCATTTTGAGCAAACTCCTGCCTAAGGTAAAAGACCCAGGCACCCCTCTGATCTCCTGTGTAATCTGTGATATGCAGTTCGACTGAGCCTTACTAGACCTAGGAGCTTCCATAAATTTGATACCAACATCCCTACTAGACTACTTCGAGGAATCTGAGCTTAAACCGATAGAGATGACTTTGCAGCTAGCTGACCGATCTATTAAGTCACCAAAAGGAATTCTCGAGGATGTCATAGTTAGGGTACATGATTTCTATTTTCCAGTGGATTTAATTGTCTTAAACATGGATGATCCTGAGAATGTGAAGAATACACTGATCATATTAGGGAGATCCTTTCTGGCCACTACTAGGGCCAATATTAATTATGAGGAGGGCCAAATTGAATTAAAATTTGGGAGCATGACACTGAAGATCGACATCTTTAAGGCCCAACAAGGAATTAATTGTGGAGTTATAGAACAAATTTGTGATATCGAAGCTGTGGTTGACGACCTATGTATCGAGGAAAATCGGACTATTTCTGATCAACCACAAGAGGATCAAAACCCACAATTAGAGGAGTCTGAACCTAACATAGATACTCCCATAACTCCTTCCTTTGCTCCCGACACCCATCCTGAACCACCTGCTGCTACTGACAACCCAGTTATGGAATTAAAGCCTCTTCTCGATCATCTGAAATACGTCTTTTTGGGTTCCAATCAGACGTTTCCTATGATTATCAACTCCCGACTCACACCTGATCAGGAAACACGCCTGATTTCTATTCTCCAACAGCATCGGAGAACCATTGATGGACTCTTGATGATCTGACTGGTATCAGCCCTTCATACTACACACATCACATCTATACAGAAGAGGGCTCATGACCATCTCGTGAAATGTAAAGATGCCTAAATCCAAATTTGCAGGATGTCGTGAAAAAAGAGATCATCAAGTGGTTAGATGTAGGGATCATCTACCCGATCTCCAACAGTCGGTGGGTGAGTCCAATCCAAGTTGTACCTAAGAAGGCAGGGCTCACCGTCATCATGACTAAAACTGAAGAAACTATACCGACCCGTATAGCAAACTCGTGGAGAGTTTGCATTGATTACAGAAGACTCAATTCCTCCACAAAGAAGGATCATTTCCCACTATCGTTCATTGATCAGATCCTCGAGAAACTAGCGAGATATCGATTCTTCTACTTTTTGGACGGGCACTCTGGTTATAACCAGGTCGCAATCCATCTTGAGGACCAAGAGAAGACCACCTTCACCTGCCCCTTCGAAACGTACACATTCCGAAGGATGCCGTTCGGTCTCTGCAATGCACCTGCTACTTTTTAGCGGTGCATGCTTGCCATATTCTCAGATATGGTAGGTGAATACCTTGAAGTCTTCATGGACAACTTCTCGGTGTTTGGTGAATCATTTGATGATTGCCTCTTACACTTGGTCCAAATCCTTAGGCGATGCATCAATGTGAATTTAGTTCTCTCATGGGAAAAAAGCCACTTTATGATACCTGAGGGAATTGTCCTGGGACATCTCATCTCTGGAAAATGCATCTAGGTTGATCGAGCCAAGGTGAATCTGATTTCCAAACTCTCTATGCCTAGCTAGGTTAAAGACATCCGATCTTTTTTGGGGCACGTCGATTTTTATCATCGATTCATTCCCGATTTTTCAAAAATCGTGCACCTCTTGACTAATCTTCTATTTAAGGATGTCCCCTTTGAAATTTCCAAGGAGTGCACTCAGGCATTTGAGATCCTACTTGATCAAGTTACCCAAGCACCTATCCTGCAGTCCCCTGATTGGTCTCAACCCTTTGAGATCATGTGTGATACATCTGATTATGCTGTAGGTGCGGTACTTGGGTAGAAAATAGACGGGATACCTGTGGTCATCTACTACGCTAGCAAGACATTTGATGAGGCTCAGCATAACTACACAGTTACTGAGAAAGAGCGGCTAGCCATAGTATTTTCCCTAGAAATTTAGATCATATCTTTTGGGTTCCCGTGTTATCACATACTCAGATCACACTGCAGTGAGGCACCTCCTTGCGAAGAAGGATGCGAAACCTTGACTAATCCACTGGATCTTGCAGTTGTAAGAGTTCGATGTCGAGATTCACGATAAAGTGGGAAAGCAGAACGTGGTGGCTGACCACTTATCCCGCCTTCCTTCTGATAGTATCGACCCTTCCGGACCCATCACAGAACACTTTCCCGATGAGAACCTCCTGACTATTAGTATGGGACCGACCTCCTTGGTTTGCTGATTTAGTGAGTTATTTGGCATCACATCGGATTCCATCTAATTGGCCGAAAGCCAAGACAAATTGCTTTCCAATGCCAAGTACTACATCTGGAAAGACCCGTACCTCTTCCACATTTGTGCTGATCAAATTGTTAGATGGTGCATCCCGGAAGAGAAAATTCAGGACATTTTGTCCTTCTGCCAAGACCAGGCCTGCGGTGGACACTTTTCCAGACATAAAACCGTAACAAAAGTCCTCTAGTGTGGCTTTTATTGGCCCACGATTTTCAAAGATGCATATGATCACTGTAAGGCATGCACTCGTTGCCAGACCTTGGGCAATATGAGCCATCGCGATATGATGCCTTTACAGCCAATTCTCGTATGCGAAATCTTCGACATTTGGGGGATTGATTCCATGGGACCCTTCCCTATTTCGAACGGCTTCGAATACATTCTTCTCGCTGTTGACTACGTGTCCAATTAGATCGAAGCCATTCTGACCGAAACCAACGATCATAAGGTGGTAATCAAATTCATTCGTCAAAGCATCTTTTCTCGGTTCGAGATTCCACGTGCTGTTATCTCTGATGGAGGGATCCATTTCATGAATACTCAATTTAAATCACTGATGACCAAATACGGGGTGTCACACCGAATCTCTACTCCTTATCACCCCCAAACCAACGGTCTAGCTGAGCTATCAAATTGGGAGATCAAGAAAATCCTTCAGGTCACTATCCGACCTGACAGGAAAGATTGTCGTTCCGACTTCCGGAAGCTTTGTAGGCTAATAGGACCGCCCACAAAACCCAATTGGGAATGTCTCCTTTTAGATTGGTGTACGGGAAGGCATGTCACCTCCCTGTCAAGTTGGAGCACAAAGCCTATTGGGCTGTACAGAAGTGTAATCTAGATCTTTCTAAGGCAGGAACCCACAGAAAGCTTCAAATAAGCGAGATCGATGAATTATGCAATGATGCGCATGAGAACTTGCAAATTTACAAAGAGTGGGTTAAGACCTTTCACGACAAGCACATATCCAGAAACATCTTTCACCCTTGTCAGAAAGTCCTACTCTTTGATGCCAGACTCAAACTATTCCTAGGAAAACTCAGATCAAAATGGATTGGACCATATCTTATCAGTCAAACTTTTGGAAATGGAGACATCGAAATCAGCCAACCAAGCCTTGATTCCGAGCCCTTTATTGTGAATGACCAGTGACTTAAGCTGTTCATTGAACTCACCGATACGAACTTGGCTGAGGTATCTTTTAATCTCCATTCTCCCTGAGCTCATTGTGCTCAGCTGATGACATTAAACTCAGCACTTAACAGGAGGCAACCCATCATCTTATTGAAAACCCGAAACCCTTCTTGACACATCTTATGCTGAACTCATATTGCACTTTAGGGTTCGTCCATTAAAATAGCTGGCTCCACCTTTGGTACTCATACCCGAGCTTGAAATCGTCCGCAACAATCACCCCGACTCACCCAAAGCTTATTCTAATGTACGATGTAAGCTGAACTCGAACCCACCTAATTTGCAATAAGGACATTGCAAATCGTATGCATGGGGGGGTATTAAAGTGCAAAACGCTGTGAGAATCACTTCACAAGAAAGGGTTTCATCAAAAAAATTACATATTCAAAAACCAAAAAAGTAAAAAAATTGAAAAAGAACAAAAAAAATGGAGAAAGGAGGAAATTTTGAGTGAATTAATGGCATATCATTTTTTAGGAAAAAAAAGGTGAGGTGATATAATGTCAAAAAGGAGCATAATTTGAAAAAGAAAAAAGAGATAGTCATTAGTAAAAGATTAAGGAATTGATTTAGTTATAGACCAAATCAAAAAGAAAGAAAGTGAAAGACAAAAAGAGATTAGTATGAACGCTGATCTTAGGCCTCTTGGGCTGTGATTTTAGGCTTAAAAATTCAAGTATCTGCTAAGATTTGGATAGTCCTAAAGAGGTTGGGGAAATGCGAAGCTTAAGTATTAGGTCTAAAGCTTAGGTATTATTCGACCTCGTTAACTAACCTCTGGTTTGCAGGACTCGGTAACCCAAGCACCCTAATCCACACACAGTCTGGTTTAGTGCGCTTAATTATCAAAATCACGCAAATGCATTAAATCTGTTATGAGAAAAAGCTACCTAGATTAGGAGCGGCTGATCAACACAAGTTGATTTAGAAGAGTTCCCGACGCGGAGAGGTAGGAAATTCCCCTCGAAGATGCGCAATAACATATCGTCTCATCGGTGTTTGTCTCCTAGGATATCTAAATATCTTATCAGGGGCATGTAAGCACCTTGTGCTGGTTCAGATGCCATGGGTGGCATTATCATGAAATGTCGGTTGCCAGGGTCTGGATTTAGCTACAGAGCACCATGGATGGGATTATCCTGAAATCTCGAAAGCCAAGGTTCTGGGGGTGCCATGGGCGATGCTATCTCGAAGCATTGATTGCCAGGGACCCTGCAAGGATTGATGGTGGGAACTAGGAATCCGATACAGACCGTGTTGTAAAGCCAATCCGAAGCTACAAATAAAAAGAAAAGAGAGAGAGAACTCTCCAAAAATAAAGAAAAAATTCTTCTATCTCTCTCTTACAAAAACGCACTGCAAGCTACACTTAGGTTAAAACATGTTACAAGCATAAGTGCTTTAACCGCGGAGTTCAACGAACCTTAGGTTAGTTCCTGTGGGCCTTAGAAACCTTTGAGGCGGACTGAGGCTAGAGCTGGTCAGGTCCGGATCTTGGTTGGTACCTAAGTACCTCTAGGCCTACTATCGGCATTTTGACCTAATCTACAAAAGAAAGCACACATCAGAGTTCTAAGCATAAAAAGGCATGTGGTCTAGAATTTGAGTTAAATTCCTTGAGATTTTGCTAAGGGACTAGAAAAAGCTAGGCATGGGGGTATGATGGGAACACTATCATGAGCCATAACTAGCGTAATTTGATCTGATTAAGTCATTAAATGCTCCTACACAACCACCAGAGAATCCTAAGTCACTGCATAATCATTCTGAGGGAAGACAAGAAACTAGGGTTAAAACTATAATTTTACCATCATATCATGAATGCAGTACAACCATGGGTTTTCTCAGGGGTTAATTAAGGGTCAAATGATCCTAAAAGGCTAACAAGTGGGTTAAGATAGACAAAAAAGGGTTTTCACGTGTTTTGAGAATTAAATGACTTCTAAAATCCTAAAAATAGACCCGCTTAATTAACTGAGATTCTGATCAGGATAAAACTCACCTAAACCCTCTAAAATTCATAGAAAAATATTCTCTAAGATTTGCTACCTTTAATTTGACCATCATAACCCATCTTGACCGAAAAGAGTCTCAAACTGACATTTACCCTAATTTAGTTTTTTGCATAAATTACCCAGTCAAACGAAGTCAAAACCAAAATCTAACTTCACCATTAGATTCCTTAGGTCAAAATTAGGTTTGTACCAAAATTTGAGCCCAATCTAAGATTGTCTTGACCTAGTTTGCAATTTGGTCCTGTCTGATTCTTTTCTATCACACAGATGCCCTTCACTTTCAAAATCCCTACAAAAAGGCCCCTAACTATGTCATTGTTCTCACAAATAGGTCCCTGCTACCATTAATCCTATTCCTACAAACTCCTACGACCTAAAATTGGCAAGTTCTCCTTGATTCCTTGATGAATCCCTCTCAAATTTGAAAGGGAAGTTCGTCAAGGAATTCCCTTCCTTTTGAGTCAATTCCCACATCCTAAAACCTTCCCAATCTCTCATGCGAATGCATGAGAGATTAGGGTATCCTAAAAATCCTATCTTTAGTGAAGCTTTCCAAGCTTGGGAAGCTTATTTCCCAAGCTCAAAACTACCTCTAAAGGCCTATAAAAGACCTCCAGATTAGGCTGGATGTCCTACGCTCGAATTCGGCCAGAAACGCCTCCAATTCCTCCTCTTTCTCGGCCAAAGTGCTCTTCGAGGTCCGGTGACTCTCCCTTCCTCTATTCTTCCTCTATTTGCAATATTGGCGATGGAGCTATCTTCCTCATCTTCTTCCACGTCGAGCTGTACCCACCGATGTCCCTTTCGCTATCTTCCTCGCCGTTTCCTACCTACCGGAGCTTCTTCCTCCTCTAGCGCCAGCCATACCGCAACCGGTGCCAACTTCGCTCCCCGTCGTTCGCTACCTCTCTCAAACGATTCCTTAGCTTCTCCTCATCACAACAACAACTTCAACACTTCATTTCAACCCCGCCAACGCCCTCCACGACTCTGTCTTCCATCTCGCCGGTAGACCTCCAGTGAGCACTAGCGGCCATCACAGACCACCTATGCCGCCGCTCCCACACTCCACACCTTCACCGTTCACCGTAGATCAAAAGCCCTAACTTAGTTAGGGCTATTGATCAATCCCGCAGTCCCCCGAACACCACCACCTTCACACGCATCGCTCCGACTTCACCCTACACACACAGACCACGCCACACCACGAAACCACCTCTGCCACGTCCGCCATGATCCGGCGGACCTTTTGAGCTTGTCTGACGAGGTCGAAAGATCGTATTCATCTTTTTCAGGTCTCAGGTCATAGATCCATTAACACTAAGCTTCGAGCAAGCTCAAAGCTTGCTTCCCTACCTGCAGCTCTAGGTCTTCGACTCCAAATGTAGCAGAAGACTTCCAGGAACACACTCGCCCTGTCAATTGGAGCCGTTGACTGTTCCTTGCACACGAATTGGATGAAGGCATCAGCGGCAACGCACGCGAAGAAGGGGACTGAAGATAGTCCCACATCATGGGTTCTGGAGTAGGTGCGGTCGCATAAATTGAATTTCTATTTGGGCCTTGTTGCCTCAGACACAAGGGGTGAGGTCCCTCACACCCCTCATGCTCCTCATTCGCAACATTGACCCCGCGGACCTGGCGTAGACCCGACTACCCGCCTACGCTATCCACTCCTCGCTCACCACCTACTGTCGGTGAGCCTGGACCCGGGTGCGCTCTAGGTTCGATTACCTGTATACCCGGTACTGTTGAAGGCTCTGGGAGAGCGTGACCCAAGGAGAGAAAGAGAGGAGAGCATGTGGGGGTTAGGGGGGTTTTGCTCTCTAGAGAATTAACTCAACACTTAGCCAAATTTGAGACCCTTTCCCCCTCTACGTGAAGAGAAGAAGTGAAGGAAGAGAAGGAAAAGAGTAGAGAAAAGAAGAAGAGGAAGAGAAGAAGAGTAGTAGAAGAGTCTATGAAGAAGAATGAAAAGAGTAGAGAAAGAAGAAGAGAAGAGGAAGAAAGAAGATAGAGCTGAAGAAGAGTCGTAGAAGAAGCAAAGAAACATTGTTCATCAGACATTTAAGACGTCTGATCATTCAATCAGACGACTGACTTGAGTTTATTTCTACATAGCTATTGAGTTCCATTTGATATTATTGTAGGGAGCAATTGGTGATTCAAATCACCATTTTACTCCATTCTTTTTACCGTCTGACACATGATATTATTGCTACATTATTCTGAATCCATTTCTAATCATAATTTCTTATCTTTGTTGTTTAAAATTGCAATCTTGAAAATCAAATTCCTACTTGCTCCCAGCAAATGACTTCGGACTTTTCGAGAATAAATTTTATCTATTTTTCGCGAAATTTTGACTATACTGCAACGCAACGATTTAAAAACATCGATCTCACACGACTAACATTCAGCCACCACTTGCCATCATTACTCCATTCACCTCTCTCTTTTCATCCAATAGATCAGATCTCCTTGAAATCCTATTTAACCTAGGTGACTAAGCTCACCGATGTCGGAGACAACATCGGTGGTTCCTATTAACCTAGCCCCTTTCTTGTCCAAGTGCATCCCCCGCTACCTTCTCCACCATCTATAAATAGCCACCTACGCCTCTGATTTAAAGGGTTGGTTCCCTAGCCCACTTCCCCAACCAGAGCTGACGATAGGCTATTCTTCTGAAATCCGATGACCTCGTTCTCTTCATAGGAGCACTTCCACTGGAGGAGCTCGTAGCCTCTCACCTATTCTTCCTCTCAAGAGTCCTGACAGGGCTTCTGAGCGCCCCATTACTCTCTCAAATCCACTTCGATCTTCACCAGAGTTCTGACAACTTGATGTATACACATCCATTTAGGATAAAATGCCTATTTTTGCATGTTCCTAAGCTTATAGATGTGGGAACCTTGTTCCACATCATGTTTTGGTATTAATAAGATTATTGTAGATTAATGTTAGTAATTAAGTGATATTTCAGATTTAGGTGAAGATCAACGCAAACAAAGAATTATGTCAAGGAGGCATGATGACAAGGAGGCAAGATGATAAGGATGAGATGTTGATAGAAGATCATCTTCGATCTGGAGTTTTTGTTGTCTTTCATATTATAATTTTATTTTATTAGAACATATGCCTCTTAACAAAGAAACATAAGTTAGACCGTAAAATTAATTATAGATAAATTACGATCCTTTTCAAAGAACATACTTAAATGTTAAACCTTGTAAAACAAGGTACTTGTAAGCAAGTGTAATGACCCGAGTCCTGCCAACCGACGAAATCTGAATTGCCGTGTACTAACAACCAGTACAACTCGTCCACAAGATCGCAGCCACCCAATCACATAATCATAAAATATAAACATAGCCAACAAACAATTCATATTGCAAAAATTTAAAGGAACAAAATTTGAATACTAATCGGAAGATTTACTTGCGAACTGCCAAGTATCTAAGTCCAAGGAGATGTATAACGTAAATCTCCTTGCGAACTGCCAAGTATACTTGAGTACGGAACCCAAAAACACGTCAGTAAAAACTGAGTAGAGTAAAATCAATAGCAGAGTGTAGTAGTAACCAAGCACGAGAGAATGGGTATTATAGCTTTAATCAATCTATTTATTAAGCATTTCGTTATTCGATTTCGTTTCGTATATTGAAAGCCCAAGCTATTACAGTCGAGAATTTATCAATCGACGTCTCAGGGCACAAGATGATTTCGTGTAACTTCCTGCAGCGCAAAACCAGTATAAGCCACCCTCCTGGCTGAGAAGACTGCTTATACCCATTGAGTTGCTGCTTTCTATTACCCTGGTGTCATTGTGAAGAGGGGTGGCGGCTACGTCGTGTACGTGAACACGTACAAGCGCTATGTACGTGAACCACAGATAGCCAATGACCCACCCACCAGCCATAAAGAACTGCTCCAAACCTCAAGTCCTGCAGTGTGCTACCCCAGTTGGTCGCTAAACCTAACCAAAGAGTCGCAAGGAGGCCAGCAACTCCCTAAACTAGCTCCTGAACCCGATCTAAAAAGACCTAAAGCTATGGCCGAAATCCCTGCAAGTAGCGATGCTGAAACCAATTATCTAATCTTTTTATTTTTTCGACATATCCGTCGTATTGTATATTCCATTTTCAAATTACTGTATCTTTCATTTTCAAACCATTTTTAGTAATTTTACACTATCAATTTTAGAATTAACTAATATTCACATTATCTTCCAACTTATCAATTTCCAGAAAATTTTTAATTTCTAATCGTGGATTTAACCAAATCATTATTTAAGCATCTTTATTATGACGATTTTATTAAAAATAGAGTTCATTTTGGACATGGGATGATAAGTCATAACTAACAAGCTTAATTACTTTATAATTCATTTACTTCATAAACTTATCAAATAATTAGTTGTTAACTCCTTTTAATCCAGTGGTTAACTATATTACTTAGGTTATTCACATTCCAAGTCAATAACTTGATTTTCATCATTAATATTTAATATTTCATTATCCAAAGAATTAAAAAATATGCAAACAAGTCCGATCTCAGCAAGAGGTAAGAATGCATACTAAACAGTGCAATACACGAAGAACATCATTATATAGATAAACTGTACAGAAAATGAGAGAGAATACTTTAACTAATGTCATCGGAGGATCACGACGACTCCCCGAAAATAGATCGGAGACACCCAACCCCACACGTCTCCCAAAACTGTGCCTCAAAAATCAGAGTGGAAAACACCCGATCCAATCGTACGGATGTATCCGACATGCTCAAGAACCCCAAGATCAATTCCCGGATCACCTGATTTCGATCTCAAAGGCCCTCGATTTAAGCCAAATAATTTCAACCATTAATGGTTGATAAAAACATATAATATAATATAATATAACCTCCACAGAAACCAAAGCTTAATATTAAAAAAAATTTATTTTAAAAACGTAATTTCCTCACCCCTGAATCAATTCCTTCTTCTTCCTTCGTCTTCTTCTTCTACAACACTCCTCCGCAGCAAGCGCAACCAGCCACAGAACCAGCCACGCTAGTTGCCGCCGCCCCGACCAACCGCTGCCGACGCTCGTCGAACCTCCAGCGACCACAGGAGACCCTCCTCCGGCCTCCTCCTCTCGTCTCGTCCTCGGACTGTTCCTGTATAGGAACCCATGCACGCAGGACTTGATCTCCTCCTCGCCCCTCGCCTTCGGCGTCCGCTTCCTCTCCTCCAGGCCGCCGACGTCGTCGCTCTTTCATCTCTCTCTCTCTCTCTCTAGTGGGTTCCCTCTTCGCATGCACTGTTCACATGGTGCACACCATCGCCATGGCCGCCTCCTTCCCAGCCGATCCTCCTCCGGCGGCCCCCAACCTTGCCTCCGGTCACCTGCTGCCCGTACGCTGGCCATGGGGAGCCCCCCCTTCGGTCTTCCCTTCCTCCCTCTCTCGATCTCTCTTTCTCTCCATCACTCTTTCTTTCAAATTTGCGTGTGTGGGTAAAACGTGGGAGGGTTTGGGATTACATAGAAACGGAGAGGAGGGAGAGGCGGTTAGGATTAGGGAAACTTTTTTTCTTTTTTGTTTTGAAGAACACTTTACGTGTGATTTTCAATTTAGGAAATCAAATAAGAGTTTTTATTTGTGTCTATAATTACATACACTTTCATAACAGGATCAAACAGACGCTAATTCCCACGGAACACATACTGCTGGAGTCATCACAAAATAGGGAATCCGATAAAATTTACAGATTTCAAAACGGAGGTCATTTTCAAAATGCGATCCTTAAGGTAGATCGCGTGTGACTTGACCCATGTTTATACACGTTTCGCGCATTCGAGGTTCGATCGCCATACAGAACATATCGTATAAATCCTTGAGACACCAGAATGTTAACAATACTTTCAGATCATCGATCCATGGTCCTGATTGCAAAAACGAAAAATACACGGGTTTTCAATCTAATCACGCATTTTAAATTCGTGCAGGCTTCGATTTGCATGCGAAAAGTGTCGACGGGTTTGTCTTGACACGCTTAGTCTAACATGACTCAGAAATCCGAGTTTGGGACGTTATAGATATAACAACCTTAAAGGGAATTTCGTTCCCGAAACTCGAGCGAATGTGTAAGTGGTCCATAATAACCTTAAAGAGACACTAACAACCTTAAAAAGAACAAACTATAGTGTTATGGACTCAAAGAAAAAAACTCGAGATACCTCTCCTGCATCCTAGTTTGACAAGAAACAAATTAAAAGAAGGAATATAGAAAACTATTCCGAATGCATGTGTTTGTAAAGTAACTACAGGGTCCATAGACTAAGATGAGAGGTATGCAGAGCATGAGGATTCCACAACAAAATCAACCGATGTCGACAACAATTAAAACTTTCATTTTCCAACATTTACAACCAAATTGGCTAGTTTTAAGCAATCTATTAGCCTAGCCAGTTACTAACCAAACTATTAAAGTAAATTCAACCACAAGTATGATTAATCACAATCATTAACCACATACTCGTAATGCATTAACTTTCCTATCCCACTTAAATACTGCCTATCTCATTGTCAAATAGGAAGTATTTTCGAACTATCCAGAATAGACAAGGAAATAATTACAACTCAGGAACTTTAACATAAATCTTGTCAATTATCAGAAATACAAGAGTTATAACTGTGCCATGCTATATAAGGTTTAAGAAATACTTCTTTTATCAGAAGTGAAAATAATAGTAGCATTCTACTAAAAATCATATATATATTCCCCCTTCTTTGTAGAGAATTTACTTTTCAATACATTTACATTATGATTTGTCATAGCTGCCTTGAAATCAGAAAATCATTAATTAATTTCATGTATGATTTATCGCAACATAACTGCCTATATGGTCTTTCTTAAGGAAAATTCAAGTTACAATCTCACAAAAGAAATGTGTAAAAACTACATCAATTTAAATTACGTTCAATTCAAGAACGAATCAACAACACTCTTTACGAAACCATGAATGATGGCTGCACAATTCATTTGATGCAGATCCCAAAGACAAAATGATTTCATTAATATTTATCTAGAATTCTCTTTAAATCTATACAAGATATGCAATAGCTAATGGGAAACCTTGCAAGAAATAAGTAAGTTGTTAAAAGGGTTTCTATATAAAATGAATTGCATGCTTATGCAAACAAGCGAAAATTAAACAAAGAATTCGTTATTGACTAATGCCAAATTTTATCAATTTTGAGTAATTAAAGGAGCAAGTCAACGGAGAATTTGTGATCCCCTACAATATGTGCTGTCAAAAATCAAAGAAATTATGAATTAGCATGCTCACAGGTCCAATGACCAAGTCAATAATGATAGTGGCAATTTATAAACTTTGTTAAGATAAAATCAGTTACATAAGATTCATAGGTATACTTATTAACACAGGAACATACTTTTAATTTTATGTCAAATTTTCAATGTACCAAGCACAATCTCCTAGCTTTTTAAACTCATGCAGTTGAAATGATCTTGAACTCCGAGCTTGAAAACATAAAGCATCACAGATTATAAAAATTTCAAGTTTTAAGCACTTTCAAAGGTGAAACTTGGGTTTCTAAAGTAATTAACGTAAGCTCTATATTCTAAGTAACGATATGCTCAAATTCTTAGGAAGAATCACAGAAATATCATTTTTGAGGCTAATTAGATTCTCATTCGGTCGCTCAATTCAATTAACCACTCCATCATATCCATGTATTCCTTTATCATCAGGATATCTGTCAATTGATAATTTTCCAATTTCACTATTTATCCTTTAAAGATAGGAATGGTCATATTACTTCCTTAATCTAATGACAGAAACAGTGTATATATCTTTTCAACTCATCAAATTTACACATTTACTTCTTTTATAGCATTCCGAATCTAATTCTCCAATTTTATAAATTAGTATCAACTCCATAACGAGATATGGATTATAAGTTCACCAATATCTTGAATGTATAAACTGTTGTTTATTGAAAATACCTTTTAATAATGCAATTAGTAACAATGACTACTACATAACAACATTTTCATCATTTATCACGTGCAAGTCTACCATAAATATATGGTGGGAACACATCAATATTAGGAATTAAAATAATATAAGCAGTGAAGAAATATTTATTTTATCCTATGCATACAAACAAGTGTGTCAGCATCATAAATCCTTTTTTCTTTTTTTCATATCATATCGGAGGGATAAATGTATTATTTGTACTTTTATATCAATTATAACCAACAGAAGCCATATTCATCCAATTTTTATTCAATAAGATTATAGTACAGGAACAATCATCGATTTACTCCAAGCTAATCCAAAGACTAATTTCATTCCAGTTTAGATAATATTAACCTAATTTCAATTCCCTAAAAAAATGTTTTACAAATTTAGTTTATGCAAGAATTTAACATTAAGCCTCACAGATAATATTTGTTACCAATGGCATTAAAGATCAAGACAACCATTTTCCTTTAATAGTTACTAAGATAATAATTGATCATTTAATTCATTTAATCATGTGGCGAATATTAAATTCCTATTTTAACCCCTTACATGCTTCCAATATATATATTGATATGCTACGGCATTTTATCAGTCAAATATGAAAATGTTATCATTATTATTATTTTACCCTCATAAGGATAGAAACAAGTCATGCCATTATTAACTAATTACCAGGATAAGTAATCATGTAATTCGTCAATGACAATACGTACAGAAAAATGGGTACAAAATGTGCAATATCATGTGCTTAGCAAAGAGTAATCTAACCTTTTTCAAGTGATCAATGTTAATTATATATAATCCATTATTAACAGAAATACACTACTATTGATCACCTCATGAAAATACGTAAGTTGTACGTGTATATTTATACAAACCATGGTTGGGTGTTTTACAAAAAGGGTAGTTACTGTGTAGGTATGTAAATTAAGTATTACAAATATGTACAACTAATATATCAAGAAGTGCTACGAATTGACATGTTGGTCGGCCTGGTAATTAAGTTTATTACTGAAAAAAAAATGAGCAAAGCCCTAGAAAGCCATACAATCCACTTAAACGGTGGACGAACTAAGAAATCCCTTCATTGCTTCATTGGATCACATACAGATCAAGCAATTCCCTAATGAGATCCCTAATCTGCTCAGCCCGATGGCTGAAGGAATGACCTTAACGATGGAAAAGCTAGGAGACTAAATGGGATGAAGAAAGGATAAAAAATCAAGTAGAGGATCAAGTCAGAATAGTATGGAAAATAAGAACTAGGGATACTACGCCACTATGTGGCTAAGTATCCCATGCAATACAATATGAACGTTTGTATGGCTCTTTCGGGTTATTTTATGATTACTGGGGTGACCTTGCTCTAATACCATCTATGATGACTTGAGTCCCGCTAACCAACGAAATCTGAGTCACTGTGTGCTAACAACCAGCACAACTCGCCCACAAGATCGCAATTACTCAATCACATAATCATAAAATATAAGCATAGCTAACAAACAATTCATAGTGCAAAAATTTGAAGGAACAAAATTTGAATACTAATCGGAAGATTTACTGTAGTATCTAAGCTCAAGGAGATGTACAACGGAAATCTCCTTGCGAACTACCAAGTATACTTGTGTACGGAACCCAAAAACACGTCGTTAAAAACTAAGTAGGGTAAAATCAACAACAGAACGTAATAGTAACCAAGCACGAGAGAAAATGGGTACTATAGCTTTAATTAATCTATTTATTAAGCATTTCGTTATCCGATTTCGTTTTGTATATTGGAAGCTCAAGCTATTACAGTCTAAAATTTATCAATCGACGTCTCAAGGTACGAGACGATTTCGTGTAACTTCCTGCAGTGCAAGACCAGTATAAGCCACCCTCCTGGTCGGGAAGATCACTTATACCCATCGAGTCGCTGCTCTCCGTTACCGTGGGGTCATTGCGAAGAGGGGTGGCAGCTACGTTGTGTAGTATGAACATGTACAAGCATTGTGTACGTTGAACCACAAACAACCAATGACTCACCCATCGGTAAAAAAAAAAACTACTCTAAACCTCGAGCCCTACAGTGCGCTACCCCTTTTGGCCATTAAGCCTAACCAAAGAGTCGTAGGGAAGCCAGCAACTCCCTAAACCAGCCCCTGAACCCGGTTTGAAAAGACCTAAAGCTACGGTCGAAATCCTAGCAAGTAGCGGTGCTGCAACCAGTTATCTAATCCTTTTATTTTCCAGACATATCCATCGTATTATATATTCCACTTTCAGATAACTGTATCTTTCATTTTCAAACCATATTTAGTAATTTCACACTATCAATTCCAGAATTAACCAATATTCACATTATCTTCCAACTTATCCATTTCTAGGAAATTTTCAATTTCTGATCGTGGATTCAATCAAATCATTATTTAACCATCCTGATGGTGACAATTTTATTAAAAATAGAGTTCCTTTTGTACATGCAATGATAAGCCATAGCTAACAAGCTTAATTACTTTATAGTTTATTTACTTCATGAACTTATCAAATAATTGGTCATTAACTCCTTTTAATCCGGTAGTTAACTATATTACCTGGGTTATTCACATTCCAAGTCAACAACTTGATTTTCATCATTAATATTTAATATGTCATACCCAAAGCAACAAGAAATACACAAACAGGTCCAATCCCAACAAGAGGTAAGAACTCACACTAAACAGTGTAATACGTAAAGAAAATCACCATATAGATAAACTATATGGAAAAAGGAGAGGGACTACTCTATCTAATGTCGTCAAGGGGTCACGACAACTCCGTGAAAAAAGATCGGAGACACCCAACTCCACACACGTCTCCCAAAAGTGCACCTAAAAAATTAGAGTGGAAACCACCCAATCCAATTGAACGGATGTGTCCAGCATGCTTGAGAACCCCAAGATCGGCTCTCGAATCACCTGATTCCGATCTCGAAGGCTCTAGATTTAAGCAAAATAATTTCAACCATTAATCATTGAGAAAAACATGTAATATAATATAATATAACCTCCATAGGGACCAAAGCATAATATCAAAAAAATTTTACTTTAAAAATGTAAGTTCCTCACCCCTCATTCAATTCCTTCTTCTTCCTTCGTCTTCTTCTTTCTTCGTACAACACACCTCTGTAGCAAGTGCAACCCATGCACGCAGAGCGTGCGTGGCTTTTATGCGAAGTCGTTGATGTATAGGAAATGCATGTGTAGTATAGTCATCGAAAATGCAAAACACTAAAATTTATAAACTTATAATCTAATTAGAGTCTGAGGTCATTAGTAGGGAGCAAATATGGAATTCATGCACTAATCTCTATTTAGAATAAATGAGCACAGTAAATTGAGCATCAGATAGAAGATATTCAATGAATAAACTAGTTAGAATAGCATTCAAACATAGATCAATGTATCTCATGGAATAGCAGGGGCAAAAAGAATGGAAGAAATCTAAAAGTGGTGACTTAGATCACCATTTAGATCCCTCTAATTAAGCATATCTCATATTCAAATTACTCAACAGTTACTTCAATCAATAATCCACGTCACTTAAGTAAATGTTTTAACAGTTCCAGCAGAATCAACCTCAAAACCTCAGCAGAAACTAAGGCAAGTACCATAGTAGAAGCACAAGGGCTTCTCTGCTTCAAGCCTTCACAAGCACAGGTCAACCTTCTCAGAGGTTAAGTGTTAAAGACTCTTCCTTCAGCATGCATCCCATGGCATTTAACCGCGAAGTAAAACCCTCCCCCCTCCTCTCACAAATTCCTATTCTTATTTCTCTCTCAGACCTGGGGTTAATTGAGTATATAGGTAGGTTAGCAGGTCATGAACAGTACCAGGTTTGGATTAGGCCAGCGTGGTGTGTGCATGGGAGAGGTGTGCATGAGTGAGTGGGGGACTTGACCTCTTAGTGTCTTGGGCAAACAATAGCAGACACTAATTCCTTTTGTACCGTACAAGTGGTTCTTTCACTTCCGAGGTGGGACTATGTCCCACCCTCTTTTTCTTGTGCGTAGCAGCAGCTAAGCTTAAAGAAATTGAAGATGCTGCTACTACTAGTGCCTTCAATTGCTACTGTAGATACACCCTTGGGTTGAGTCTGCAGCACCTAGGCATGGTAGCAAGGCTGGAGCAAGTCGGAGCAAGGAGATCGGAGGTGGAAATGACGACAGCGATGGCGAGTGATGACGAGACCTACAATTCACAAGTATAGGTTCAAAAAGCCCTAATTAGATAGCCCTTGAGCTTTGCCAAGTGATGGCGAAGGCGATGGTTGTGATTTTAGGGCATGTGGGTGCGTGTGGAGGTCTATCTAAATTGGGGAAGTGGAGCAGATGATAGGTTGTTAAGTGGGAGTTTTGAGTGGGTGGAATGTGAAATAGGAAGAGGGGTTTTGATGGTGGTGTGATGGCAGAGGTTTTGGAGGTGGTTGCGTGGGGTTTGGTGGCGTGTGTTGGTCAGGCGAGCTCACCGAAGCTTTGCCGGCCGTGGAGAAGACGGAGGGAGGTAGTGATGGTCGTTGGTCGAAACAAGAGAGGAAGGAGCTAGAAAGTTTCAGGAGAGGGAGAGGAAAGAGGTTACCTAGCTAAAGAACGAAGTGGATGAGGAAAGGCATCAGTTGTGATTGGCAGACATCGGAGAAGGTGAAATCTCCGTTGAGGGAAGACGACGGCGATGATAGGGGAAGGAACTCCTGCTGTGGCTGGCGAGGAGCAGAGGAAGGTGAGGAAGGAGGACCACTTGATTTGTTCGTCTAGTGGTCGGAGGAAGGAGGTCAAGAGTGCTTGTCGGAGCTAGGTCGGAGAAGGCTAGGGAAGGAGTTGAGGGATTTTGGCTTCAAGCCTTGCTAAGGAGCACTGATGGGAACACCATCATGAGCCATAACTAGCTCAATTTGATCTAATTAAGTTAATAAAAGCTCCTACATATCCATCAGAAGGTCTTAAGGGCACAAAACAATGATTTGAGAAGAAGACAAGAATACAGGGTTATTTATGCAAATTTACCATTCTATCACAAAAACAAAATAACCACAGGTTTTCGTAGGGGCTAAACAAAGGTCAAATGTGCTTTAGAGTCTATTAAGAGGATTCATGCAGAACGAAACAGATTTTCATGCGTTATGATACTTAAATGACTTTTGAAACCCTAAAAATAGACCCTCTTAATTAATTGAGGTTTTGGTTAGGATAAAAATCATCTAAACCCTCTAAAAATCATAAAAAAATATTCTCCAGGGTTTGGCATCCTTGATTTACCATCAGAACCCGTTTTGACCTAAAATAGAGTCTCAGACGGAAAGTTGCCCTAATTTGGGTAACTGCACAATTTACTCAGTCAAACTTGATCAAAACCTAAATCTGACTTCACCATCAGATTTCTTCGGTTCAAATCAGGTTTGTACCAAAATTTGGATCCAATCAGAGATTGTCTTGACCAAGTTTTGCATTTTGGTCTTGTCTGACTCTTTCTTTCACAACCATGCCCTTAACTTTCAAAAACCCTTACAAAAATCCCCCCAGCTTCTTTGTATTCTTCACAAATAGGTCCCTCCATCATTATCGCAGAGGTTTCCAGCTCCGGTGACCTTTGATTGAAGAGAACTCGTTCTCTAATCAATGAATCCCTTCCAAAATTGGAAGGGAGATTCCTTGAGAAGTTATCTCTCTAACGAACCTAGTCTTGTGCCCAACAACCTTCTCAATCTCTCATGCAAACGCATGAGAGATTCGGGTATCACATAGATTTCCAACTCTAATGACTCAACATCTAGAGACCTATAAAAGAATCCCCAGGTCAAACTGTTCTCTTCACGTTCGAATTCGGTAGGAATTACCCTCTATTCATCTCTCCTCATCCGACCGAAGCTCCTCGATGTTCGGCGAGCTCCTCTGACTTCACCCTTCGTCTGCGTGCAATACCGACGGTGGATTTATCTTCCTCGCTCTCTTCCGCATCGTGGTGTACTCTCCGACGCCCCGTCCTCCATCTTCCTCGCTGAATCCTACTCACCGGAGAACCTTCTTCCCTAATGCCGACCCTACCACAATTGGCTCCACCTCCACTCCCCGTCGTCTTCCATTTATATAGATAAGTTCCCTAACTCTTCTATTTCATTTTCACCCCAACCATACTCAGTTTCGACCACGCTACTTCCCATTCACCGTCATCCCTTCTGCGTCTGGCCGCTCCTCCGGCGAGGCACATCTCGCTCCACACACCACTACACTCCTCGCCGTTCATCCCTACATCTCCGCCTTGACCCAAGGAGCAAAAGCCATAACGTAGTTAGGTCGATTGCCCCTCCAAACCTTTCGCTGAACAGACCCACCATCTCACGCACATTCTAAGGTTGTTTGACCTCCTCACACCGCCAATCACCTCCGCACCACCACTGTTGCACTCTACGAAGTCCAGCAATACTTTCTAAACTGTTTTAACGTGGCCATTAGGCCTTATTCTTGTTTTCAGGTACAGGACCCCCACGACATTGTTGGAGCTTCTTCACGATGCTCTAGGCCTTGTTCGTGCAGGGATTCACCCAGGTACCTGCTCTAGGAGTCACAGAATTGCATGAGGAATACACTTGGACTTCCAATTGGAGCCTTTGACCGTTTCCAGGACCTCAATTAGGGCTTCAATTACTGCCTCTTTGTGCAAAGAATACAAGGGACTTAATAGTCCCACATTGTTAGTTGAAGACCTCCCGAAGCCGCATAAGATGAATTCTTACCTTAGCCTTATCGCCTAGTCACCGAGGGGTCGTGTCCCTCTTCACTCATAGCCTCTCACACCTCGACTGCCATTCATGGTCGGTAGCCCTGGTCCCGGGTACGTGGATCCCCATTTACCCTATTTCCCATTACTGTGGAAGGCTCTAGGAGAGCTGAACCCAGAGAAAGGAGAGAGAGAGAACAGGGGTAGGGAGGTTTTGCTCTCACTAGTACTTGTGTGACACTTAGTCGCAAGAAGCAGAGAAAGAAAGGAGAAGGAAGAAAGACCTTGTGTAGAGAAACAAAGAGAAGAACATCAGAAGAGGGTCGAAGAAGAAGAAGCAGAGAAGAAGAGAGATCCTTGAGTCTCTTGAAAAAGCATTGTAGCATCAGACGTTTAAGACGTCTGATCCTACCATCAGACGTTTGATTTGAGCTTCTTAACTTAATTGATATTGAGCATCTCTTTACTATTATTGTGATGAGCAATTGGTGATTCAAATCACCATTTTACTCCATTCTTTTTGCACATTGATACTTGAAATTATTGCTATATCATTCTGAATCAATTCTGATTGTAATTTCTCAAATCTTTTATTTAGAATTGTGATTTTGAGATTGAATTCCTACCTGCTCCCAGCGAATGACCTCGGACCTCAAATTCAAGTAGAAATATTATCTGTTTTCAAGCAATTTCGACCTATACTACGACGCATCTTTTATAACATCGATTTCGTGTGATAAACAAGCACGGTATCGCACGAGGGATCCTTTTAAAGGCCTCAGGGGGTATTCCAAATAGGGTATGAAGCTTGGCGAGCTCGAAAACTTAGGTAAGAAGATCCTTGAGATTGCGAGTGTTTGCATGAGCTTTCTGAAGCAAATCAAGGTTCAAGACCTAGTCTAATCGATAGAGGATCTCTCAAGGATTCTCCCTTCCAATTTTGGAGGATTTGGCTGAGTATGGAGCGAGAAAACCTCGCTCGAATCTTGGCAGAGGTGCTCTGTTCACACTAATGATGGTAGGGACCTCTTGCAAAAATGATAACAAAGTTAGGGACTTGATTGCAAATATGTTGAAAGTTGAGGGGCTGACTATAAGAAATAGAGTTTTAAATGGATTGAAATGCAAACTAGGTCAAGATGGACTCTGATTGGGCCCAAATTTTGGTACAAACCTAATTTTGACCCAAGGAATCTTATGGTGAGTTGGATCTGATGTTTGACCAAGTTTGACTGGGTAATTTGTGTAGAAACCCAAATTAGGATAGAATTCCATTTGAGACTCTATTTAAGGTTAAAATAGGTTCAGATGGTCAAACCAAGGATACCAAACCTCAAGGTATATTTTTATATGAATTTTAAGAGGTATAGATGAATTTTATCCTAACCGAAACCTCTGTAATTCAAGTGGGTATGAAATTAGGATTTTAGGTTCTGATTTGGTTCTTGAAATGCGTGAAACCTTGTTTCTATTTGACCTTAGATTAACCCTTGGCAAACCCTGTGGTTACGCTGCATTCATGAGGTGATGTTAAAACTGTTGGATTAACCTTGATTTAATGTTCTCTCAGAATGGAATTGAATGGAATTATGGCTCTCAAGTGATTATGTAGGAGCATTTTTCATTTGATTTTGACTAATTAAAGCTAGTTATGGATCATGATGGTGTTACCATCAATGGCCATAGGATCGGCCATGCCAACTGTCGTCGCCTCGGCCAACTACTGCCAATGCTCGCCAGACCTCCAATGACCATCAGAGACCCTCTCCGGCCTCCTCCTCTTGTTTTGTCCTCGCACTATTCTTGTGTGGGAACCCATGCACGCAGGACTCAACCTCCATCACCAACGACCTCATCATCACCCAACCTCGCCTCCAGTGTTTGCTTCCTCTCCTCTAGGCCATAGGCATCGTTGATCCTCTCTCTCTTTCTCTCTCCAGCGGGTTTCCTCTTCGCATGCACTATTCACATGGTGCACACCACTGCCATGGTTGCCTCCTTCCTAACCGATCCTCCTTCGGTGGCCCCCAACCTCTCCTTTAGCCACCTGTTAGTCGTACGCTGGCCACGAGGAGCCCCCCTTCGGTCTCCCCTTCCTCCCTCTCTCGATCTCTCTTCCTCTCCATCTCTCTTTCTTTCAAATTCGCTTGTGTGGGAAAAATGTGGGAGGGTTTGGGATTATATAGAAACGGAGAGGAGGGAGAGGCCGTTAAGATTAGGAAAGCTTTTTTTGTTTTAAAGAACACTTTACGTGTGATTTTCAATTTAGGAATTCAAATAAGAGTTTTAATTTTTGTTTATAACTACGTACACTCTCATAATAGGATGACATGGACTCTGATTCCCATGGAACACATATCATCGGAGTCGTCACAAAATAGAGAATCCGATAAAATTATGGATTTCAAAACGAAGGTCGTTTGCAAAATGCGATCCTTAGGGAGGATTGAGTGCGACTTTGCCCACAGTTCACACATGTTTCGTGCATCTGAGGTCCGATCGCCACTGATGAGAGCCTCATCATGAGCCATAACTAGCTCATTTTGACCCAATAAAGAAGATAAAAGTTCCTACATAACTTAGAAGAAGGCCTAAATGAAGGAATAAGTGCTCTGAGAAGAAAATAGGAATTAAAGGTTAAAACTGCAATTTTACCATTGCAGTGCATAAATGGGATTTCTCAGAGGCAAAACATAGGTCAAAAGGTCTAAATAAGATAAAAAGTGGGTTGATTCAATCAGACATGGGTTTAGGGCAATCTAGGAATTAAATGACATTTAGTAGCCTCAAAACAGACCCGCTTAAATTAACAAGGTTTTGGTCAGGATAAAAATTAAGTAAATCCTCTAAAAATCATGGAAAAATATCCTCTAGGGTTTAGAACACTTAATTTGGCCTTTGGAACCCAGTTTGACCTAGATTAGGGTCCTAGTTCATCAATTGACCTAATTTAGGTTTTTACGCAAAATATCCAGTCAAATGAGGTCAAACCTAAAATCCAACTTCATCATTGGATTCCTTAGGTCCAAATTAGGTTTATACCAAAATTTGGACCTAGGTGGAGGTCATCTTGACCTACTTTGGAATTTAGTACACCCAAATCATAACTTGGTCCCTATCTTTTGAAAATCATTGCAGAGAGCCCCCTAAGTTCCTTGCCACCTTTGCAATCAGGTCCTGCGCCATTGTTAGGGCAGAACCAACCTCCGACGAGGTTTAGAGAGGGATTACTCTTTGATTCCTCAGAGATTCCCTCCTAGAAATGGATGGGAGATTCTCTGAGGAATTCCCTTCCATCTGCGACCAATCACAATCTCTGGTGTGAACCCAATCTCTCGTGCGAACGCATGAGGGATTTGGGTATCTAACCTCTTTCCTTCTCCGGCGAGCCATCAAAGGCAATGGCGTGCCCTCCACGCTCTGAAAGCACGGCCCAGTGCCTATAAAAGAACCCACACCTCCGGCCACTCATCTTTAGCTTGACTTGGCTGGATGTCCACCTCCAATTTGTCTCTTCTTCTCCGGCCAAGAACCCAGCGAGCTCCGGCGAGCCCCCCTCCCCTCCCTCTTTGCTCTGCCACAAAACCAGTGGCAGAGTTATCTTCCTGATTCCCCTCCGCGTCGCACAACACCCGTGCACGCCGCCTCAGCCTCGTCGCCGCCGCCGTCCTCCTCCACTGGGCAACTTCTTCTCCGACGACAGCCGGTACAGCTGTCCGCCTCTCCACCCCCTTCGTCCCTGTAAGTAGGTTAGAATTGTTCTCCACCTTCCCCTCTCTCTTTTCCCCCTGTTATTTCATTTAATTGCTCCTCGACCGACGTTGACCACCTCCATCTTCCTCACCTCCGACCGACCTCCGGCGAGCCGCATCCACCATTCCACCCCTCCACACGGCTCGCCAATCGACTCATAAGCTCCGCCTCACCACAAGGAACAACTTCCGCCCATCAGCCATCCCTCTACACCTCCACCACAGTCCCCCGAACAACCCCACACTTCCGGCCACAGGTTGACCTAGGCACGCATGCCTAGGCCATCCCACGGCCTGCCGCATGGCTCACCACCTTCGCCGTGCCACGGCGAAGGTCCCCAGCTGGTCTGATTGAGCCGAGAGGCTTGTTTTGTGTTTGACAGTATCAAAGCTCCTACCGCCATTGACGAAGGTTAAAGCAGCTTCGCAGCAGCTCCAGGCATCAGGTCTTCCAGGCTTCTGGCGCAGCAGACTCGCGCGAGTGGTGCAAAGAGTTCTGGCTCTGCAAGGAGCGCTGCGAAGTCTGCAGCTGTGGCAATCGCACGAAGGATCTGCGGCGCACGCAAGAGCAGGGCAGAGACTTTAGTCCCACATCGTTGAAATGCGAAGCGCGGGTATGCTATAAGTTGAATTTGTGATATTGCTTTATTGCCTCTAAACGCACAGGGGTGAGGTCCCTCACCTATCCCACTCGCCTCGTCCGCGGTTTCACCTCGCAGATCTGGCGAGATCCGACCCGACCCTAACCTGAGCACTCCTCGCGCATCACCCACCTACCGGTGCGCCTGGTCCCGGGTGCGAGATCCGACCCAAATACCCGTGGCTCTGGGAGAGCGTCCTTGAGCGAATTGCAGAGAGAGAGAGGCGTTCGGGTAGAGGGGAAGGGTTAGGTTTTGCTCTCTGTGTATGCAGGCTGAACGTTGAGGAAGAAAGACTTAGTCGCGAGGGAGAAGAAGTAGAAGAAGAGGCTGAGCAAGGCAGAGAAGATGGAAGAAAGAAAGGACTGCAGAGCCAAAGAAGGAGAAGAAAGAAGAGACCAAGGCAGAAAGAGCCTTCGTAGAAAGAAGGAAGAACAGAAGACCAAGGAAGAGGAAGAAGCATTTGCAGAAGAGAAAAGAAGAAGGAAGAATGAGAGACTACTGAGAAGAAGAGAAAGAAGCAAGGCAAAAGAGAGGCTGCAGAGAAAGAAATATCAGAAGAGAAGAATAACACTTTTAAGACGTCTGATCACAAGATCAGACGTCCAATTTCATTTCTTTTGTCATAACTACTTTTAACCACATACATTCACATTTGAAGTAAAGTTTTGAGTAAATTAGAGTGTTCAATTACATTTGAGATTAGTAGTAGATTCCAATTGCTCCCTGTGTTCGACCTCGGATACTACAATTTTTGAGTAATAAAAACTCTTTATTTGTTTGAACTCTTTGTCGGCTATACTACAACGTCTTATCTTTTAAAACCCCACAAAAGCGTGACGAACATTTTGGCGCCGTTGCCGGGGAGCAACGCGCAATTTACCACTAGTCTCTACATTCTTTTCTTCATATTGAACACTAACTTGCCCTACTATGCTTTGATATGATCTTGCAGGTATCTCACGAGAAAATCCCTCCCGCAAGTCAACCACTCTAGGGCAGGTAATTTCTTTTCTTCCTTAATCGTCCCCTAATCCTGAAAAGACAAAAGGAAGAAAATCAATTTAGGAATCAATTGCCTTCTTTATATAGTAATCACCATCTTTAAGGCAAACGTTTCCTAATTTTGCAAAAATTTTTTCAAATGTTCTTGAAGTTGGGGCAATTTTTTAGAGTCCATCCCACAAATTCATGTGCCTAATAAAAATAACGATTAATCTCTACGGACAACACACTTCTTGCTTTCAAGTCCAAAGAGAATTTTTGTGAAAAAGAAAAAGATGATTGGAAATAGAACCAAATTAGGGTTTCTACAGTAGGGTCTTGAAGTGCTAGTCACACATGCCTGCATAAAAGGAAATAGACCTTCCCACATCAGTGTGTCACCCAAGACCTTGATTGAAGAAAGCTAAACAAGACAAACCCTAAGAAGAAAAAAAAGAAGCTCTAAAATCACTTAAATCTAAAAATTTCTGGACCTAATAACCTGGGAGTCAAATCAGGGTGATCTCTAGGCTTTAAACCTAGAATCATTCTGCCATCTATAGGACAGGTCAGGTGAAGTTGACCCCTTGGGTCAACCAACCTCTAAATTAGGTCACAATATCAAAACATCTAAAGTTCAAGTGAGAACCCTAAAGCACCTTTGAAATAAAAGTGGTAGACTTAAGAGGTCAAGGTCCCATTCTGGTCTACTTGGAACCGCAGTGAGAAGAGAGGTCGGGTGGGGGAAACCCTGTAACCCGTGGGGACGCTCTACCGTGTAGGGGTCTTTGCGAGACTCTCCCTCTCTGGCTGCCCAGGTAATTCTTAGGTGGAGGATCTTCTGATCCAGGAGTCCATCCGCCCCGAACCTCCATAGTCATCCAAACATCTTTGGGTGTCTTGATTGGGTCAAAAACATCTCCAGTCCCTCATCTTTTCTCTTTAGAGCACACACACACATTTTCAGTGGGACTCGTTATTCAGATCTGATCTCTTCATAACACATCTTGATTCAAATTCTGATTCTACATCTTGACTCCACCACCTGATCCAAATATGTAGCCAAACCACTTAGGACTACCATTCGAGAAACCTGAATGTCAGAGATCCATGAGAGATAAAATGATTGAGGATGCCATGAAATTCTATGAAAATGAAGAAACCTCAACAACAGTAGGAAACATTCAGGTTGATGTCCCAACAACCACAACCTTTGTCATAACGTGTGCCCAAGTACTATTAGCAGAAGCTACAAAAGGATCAACTCGTGACTTGATCATTACTGCATACACTGAGATAGAAAAACTGCACAATATTGAATACCTTCAATGTATGACAAATCCTCGACTTTGGAAGCAACACCAAGATAGTCTTGAAAAATGGGAAGAGATAATGAGATTAGTAAAATAAGTTATTGACCAGAAATACCCGTATATACCACAAACAGAGGAGGAACTATCTTGGGACAACATCGGGGATAAATCTGATCTCGGGTTTGAGGCACAAAATGGTTGTGGATTCCCAACCCAAATAGAATACAATGTGCCTGATATTGAAGAAGGTTGGGAAGCTCCAAATGCAGGAAAATACCATGATAAGCCCATTTTAGAATCCCAAAACTCCTGCAAGTATGAGAGTAGAACTGAACCTCTCGAGGGTGTAAATTCCGTCCCTTATTCTGATAAGGTGACCCTCGAAGGTTATTCAGACCTAGATTCTAGTAATTCAACCTACATCCTAAGCCTAGAACCTAGATTTGAAACATATTTTGAAGATTCCAAGGCCCCATATGAAGAAGATCAATCCTTTAATGAAGAATATGATTTTGGGCCTCGATTTGATGAGTATCCCTCGCCAACCTCCTCAAAGGAACGAATCGATTTTTCGGAAGTCATGCTAATCTACGACATAGAAACCAAGGAGTTGGACGAGCGGGGTTTCGATTGGGTCTGCCCTACTAACTTTGAACCTGAGCCTCTACCAAATAGGGACACCCTTTTAAGCTCAGAATTAGCATTTAGGATAGACCCCAATCAGGCTGCTGAGTATACAACATATGATTTATTCTGTGGTGGAACTCATGATCTTGAATCTCATTCAGACTTTGATTTTCGCAAACTCTCCGACGATTTCGAATCTGACCATAACATCGGAGAAAATCTGCGTCCTGATTATAACAAGCCAATTTTCTTTGAAGCCACCTGCTCCACATATACAGAACCAATCAAAACCTGTTCCCCACCCCGACCCGCAACCGGACTCAATTTCTATTCCGATTCACCTCTCACTGAGCCGTTTGCAGATGATTCAACTCCATATCTATACCGGGTATCGGGCATTGATCAGACCGAAAATCAGGAGCCATCATTCTGTGATCACCCCTGTAGGGATTCCACACCTCACATTGATTATTTTTCGGAACCCTACTCTGACCAAGTTGAGTCGACTCAACCTAAACCCGAGTTTTCACTTCCATATCAATTAGAACTTCACTGCATATGGTGGGTTCCGCATTTGTTGATCTACATCTATCAACCCACCAGGCTTATTGGGTTTGGGCTGCATCATCAGCCCACTGATCTGAACAAGCACCTGGTTGGACCAACCAGGCTCTTAATCAAGGTGCTTGTTTTACAAAATTCTGCTGATTTGGCCACTCCCTCTCCAGCCCATTTTCTGCTCGGCTGAAGGCATTGAATTTAGTGCTTAACGGGAGGCAACCCGTCATCCCAAAAACAGAGACCTGTCTGATTATCCGTCCGTACTCCATGTCTATTGCACCTTGAGTTCAGCCTTAGATAGTTGATCCCACCTCTGGTACACGTATCAGAGCTTGAAATCATCCGCATCATTCATTCCCGACCCATTCACCCACCCGATGTACCCTGTTCTAAGTCCCTAACCTCAAAACTATTGCACACCCTCTGTTTACAATGAGGACATTGCAAAACTTAGGCATGGGGGGGGTGATAAAGTGCATACATACAGAACCAAGAAAAAGTCAGGAGTCTCACACACAAAAAATTTGCATATGTCAAAAACACAAAAAAATTGAAAAATTATGAAAAAGAACAAAAAAATGGGGGAGGGAGGAAATTTTGTGAGCCACATATTCATGAGGAGAAAAAGAGCAAAATGACAAAAAGGAGCACAAAATGAAAAAGAAAAAGAAATTGTCATTAGTAAAAGATTAAGGAATTAACTGAAGGTCTAGACCAGATCAAGAAAAGAAATAGAAGAAAAGTGCTAAGGAGACATAACAAGAGATTAGCAGGAACGCTGGTCTTAGGCCTCTTGGGCCAGATTCGTTAGCTTAAAAATTCACGTATCCGCTAAAATTTGGATAATCCTCAAGAGGTTGAGGAAAATGCGAAGCTTGAGTATTAGGTCTAAGGCTTAGGAAGTATTCGGCCTCGTTAACTGACCTCCGATTTGCGGGATTCGGTAACCTAAGTACCCCAAATTCACACACAGTCTGGTTCAGTACGCGTAAACATCCAAACCACGCAAAAGCGTTAGTGTTCTGAAATAGTCACCTAGATTAGGAGCAGCCAATCAACACAAGTTGATTTGGACGAGTTCCCGGCGCGGAGAGGCAGGAAATTCCCCTCAAAGATGCGTAACAACATATCGTCTCCTCGGTGCTTGTCTCTTAGGATATTTAAATATCCTACTGGGGGCATGTAAGCACTCTACTGGTTCAGATACCATGGGCAGCATTATCACGAAATGTCGATCGCCAGGGGCTGAATTCGGCCACGGAACGCCATGGGCGGGATTATCTCGAAATCTCGAAAGCCAGGGTTCTGGGGGTTGCCATGGGCGGGATTATCTTGAAATCGCGAAAGCTAGGAACCCTTGAGGATTGATGATGGGGACGAGGAATCCGATACAGACCGTGTTGAGAAGCTAATCCGAAGCTAGAAATAAAAAGAAAAGAGAGAGAAAAGCTCTCTAAACAAATAAATCTTCTATCTCTCTCTTACAAAAAACGCACTGCAAACTGAACTTAGGCTAAGAATGTCTCAAGCACAGGTGCTTTAACCGCGGAGTCCAACAAACCCTAGGTTAGTTTCTGTGGGCCTTAGAAACCTTTACGGAGGACTGAGGCTAAAGCGGGTCAGGTCTGGATTTTGGTTGGTACTTGAGTACCTCTAGGCCTATTGTCGGCATTCCTACCTATCACAAAGGAAAAAGAAAAGCACTTACACTCAGGGTCTAGAACAGAAGTTAAAACCTTGAAATTTTGCTAAGGGACTAGCAAAAGCTAGGCATGGGGGTATGATGAGAGCCTCATCATGAGCCATAGCTAGCTTATTTTGACCCAATAAAGAAGATAAAAGCTCCTACATAACCTAGAAGAAGGCCTAAATGAAGGAATAAGTGCTCTGAGAAGAAAACAAGAATTAAAGGTTAAAACTGTAATTTTACCATTGCAGTGCATAAATGGGATTTCTTAGAGGAAAAACATAGGTCAAAAGGTCTAAATAAGATAAAAATTGGGTTGATTCAATCAGACATGGGTTTAGGTGCAATCTAGGAGTTAAATGACATTTGGTAGCCCCAAAACAGACCCGCTTAAATTAACAAGGTTCCGGTCAGGATAAAAATCAAGTAAACCCTCTAAAAATCATGGAAAAATATCCTCTATGGTTTAGAACACTTAATTTTGCCTTTGGAACCCAATTTGACCTAGATTAGGGTCCTAGTTCATCAATTGACCTAATTTGGGTTTTTACGTAAAATGTCCAGTCAAACGAGGTCAAACCGAAAATCCAACTTCACCATTGGATTCCTTAGGTCCAAATTAGGTTTATGCCAAAATTTGGACCTAGGTGGAGGTCATCTTGACCTACTTTGCAATTTAGTACACCCAAATCACAACTTGGTCCCTATCTTTGAAAATCATTGCAGAGAGCCCCTAAGTTCCTCGCCACCTTTGCAATCAGGTCCTGCCGCCATTGTTAGGGCAGAACCAACCTCTGACGAGGTTTAGAGGGGGATTACTCTCTGATTCCTCAGAGATTCCCTCCCAGAAATGGAAGGGAGATTCTCTGAGGAATTCACTTCCATCTACGGCCAATCACAATCTCTGGTGCGAACCCAATCTCTCGTGTGAACGCACGAGGGATTTGGGTATCTAACCTCTTTCCTTCTCCCGCGAGACATCAAAGGCAATGGCGTGCCCTCCACGCTCTGAAAGCACGGCCCAGTGCCTATAAAAGAACCCACACCTCCGGCCGCTCATCTTTAGCTTGACTTGGCCGGACGTCCACCTCCAATTCGTCTCTTCTTCTCCGGCCAAGAACCCAACGAGCTCCGGCGAGCCCCCCTCCCCTCCCTCTTCGCTCTGCCACAAAACCAGTGGTAGAGTTATCTTCCTGATTCCCCTCTGCGTCGCGCAACACCTGCGCACGCCGCCTCAGCCCCGTCGTCGTCGCCGTCCTCCTCCACTGGGCAACTTCTTCTCCGGTGACAGCCGGTACAGCTGTCCGCCTCTCCGCCCCCTTCGTCCCTGTAAGTAGGTTAGAATTGTTCTCCACCTTCCCCTCTCTCTTTTCCCCCTATTATTTCATTTAATTGCTCCTTGACCGATGCTGACCAACTCCATCTTCCTCGCCTCCAACCAACCTCGGCGAGTCGCATCCACCATTCCGCCCCTCCACACGGCTCGCCAACCGACTCATAAGCTCCGCCTTACCACAAGGAACAACTTCCGCCCATCAGCCATCCCTCTACACCTCCACCACAGTCCCCCGAACAACCCCACACTTCCAGCCACAGGTTGACCTAGGCACGCACGCCTAGGCCATCCCACGGCCTGCCGCATGGCTCACCACCTTCGCCGTGCCACGGCGAAGGTCCCCAACTGGTCTGATTGAGCCGATATGCTCGTTTTGTGTTTGACAGTATCAAAGCTCCTACCGCCATTGACGAAGGTTGAAGTAGCTTCGCAGCAGCTCCAGGCGTCAGGTCTTCCAGGCTTCAGGCGCAGCAGACTCGCGCGAGCGGTGCGAAGAGGTTTGGCTCAGCAAGGAGCGCTGCGAACTCTGCAGCTGTGGCAATCGCACGAAGGATCTGCGGGCGTGCGCGAGAGCGGGGCAGAGACTTTAGTCCCACATCGTTGAAACGCGAAGCGCGGGTATGCTATAAGTTGAATTTGTGTATTGCTTCATTGCCTCCGAACGCACAGGGGTGAGGTCCCTCACCTGTCCCACTCGCCTCGTCCGCGGTTTCACCTCGCGGATCTGGCGGGATCCGACCCGACCCTAACCTGAGCACTCCTCGCGCATCACCCACCTGCCAGTGCGCCTGGTCCCGGGTGTGAGATCCGACCCGAATACCCGTGGCTCTGGGAGAGCGTCCTTGAGCGAATTGCAGAGAGAGAGAGAGATGTTCGGGTAGAGGGGAAGGGTTAGGTTTTGCTCTCTGTGTATGCAGGCTGAACGTTGAGGAAGAAAGACTTAGCCGCAAGGGAGAAGAAGTAGAAGAAGAGGCTGAGCAAGGCAGAGAAGATGGAAGAAAGAAAGGACTGCAGAGCCAAAGAAGGAGAAGAAAGAAGAGACCAAGGTAGAAAGAGCCTTCGTAGAAAGAAGGAAGAACAGAAGACCAAGGAAGAGGAAGAAGCATTCGCAGAAGAGAAAAGAAGAAGGAAGAAGGAGAGACTGCTGAGAAGAAGAGAAAGAAGCAAGGCAAAAGAGAGGCTGCAGAGAAAGAAATATCAGAAGAGAAGAATAACACTTTTAAGACGTCTGATCACAAGATCAGATGTCCAATTTCATTTCTTTTGTCATAACTACTTTTAACCGCATACATTCACATTTGAAGTAAAGTTTTGAGTAAATTAGAGTGTTCAATTACATTTGAGATTAGTAGTAGATTCCAATTGCTCCCTGTGTTCGACCTCCGATACTCCGATTTTCGAGTAATAAAAACTCTTTATTTGTTTGAACGCTTTGTCGGCTATACTACAACGTCTTATTTTTTAAAACCCCACAAAAGCGTACGAACAGCCACACAGAACATATCGTAGAGATCCTTGTGACAACAGAATGTTAACAGTACTTTCAGATCGTTGATCTGGGGTCCCGATTGCAAAAATGAAAAATACACAGGTTTTCAATCTAATTACGCATTTTAAATTCGTGTAGGCTTCAATTTGCATGCGAAAAGTGTCGACAGGTTTATCTTGAGATGCTTAGTCTAACATGACTCAAAAATCTGGGTTCAAGACGTTACAGTAAGTACCAGTATTGTTCATAAGTACCGGTACATCCAAGGAATCGGTTTGAGCCTTTGTCTCAAATTGTGAACAACAAGTACCAGTACTAATCAAGAGTATCGGCATCTGATGGTCACAGTTTTAAGACACAGTTCGGGCCTGGACCTTACGAGTACTGGTACCCATGATGAGTACCAGTACAGGTAGGTCACAGTGCCTAGTGAGTTTCAAACCTAGAGTCACAAGTCCCGATACCCATGATGGGTACGGGTAATAGGACTCTTGTGTGCTAGCTCCAGAAAAAATATGAGCAGCCTGTTAGTCGTTGGTCCAAATCTGAACGGCTGTAAAATTGATTTTAAGAAGATGAATGTTGGGATTTAAACCCCAACGTCTAGCTAATGGACTACTAAGGTCCTAACTTTATAAAAAGACCCTAGGACTCTTAGTTTGCACACAAGAAAGAGAAGGAAAAATTCTAAAGCAAACTTTTCATATTTCCACCATATTTTGAAGAGAAGAAAGTAGTTTCTGCTCTCAATCTCTATATGAATTTGCAAACTCAACAATGTGTTTCTTTCACGCATTTACAAAGAGATTCATGTCTTTTCTAGGCTCTCTAATCGGTAATCTCATTTTAATTATTGTTGAGAGGCTGAGGAATCTTTGTTGTAAGATTTATTTTGTCTTACACCAGTGCTATCTTTGTATTGAGCTTTTGCTCATCCTTTGGGTTGTACAAACCCTTTTCTTGTACTTGGGTTGAGGTAACTTATTAATTACCTCGGTTAGTAAAGTGATTCCCTCAGGGTTGAGGAAATCGGGTTAAAAATCCTAAGCTGAGAGGCTTAGGTAGTGGAGTACCCAAGTGAGTGGGGAACCACTGCACATTTTATATATCCTTTGTGGTTTGAATTATTTGTGCAAATATTTCTTGTTATTACTAATATCCGCTTAAGTGTCTTTGTGTGCATAGCCATCTATATTAGATCCAAGGTTTCCAACAGGTGGTATCAGAGAAGGTTGCTAGAAGACGTAAAAAATCTTGCTCGCAATGGCATCAACATCAAGGTGCACTGGAGGACAATCATCGACCCGCCCTCCCTATTTTAATGGGACAGACTATAGGTATTGGAAGAGAAGAATGCAAGTATTTCTGAAGGTAATGGATGAATCGAGGAGCCTCATTCAAATGAGGTATTCAGATATAGAGCCACAAGGAGTAGCATGGATTGCGGATAAAAAGAAGATAGTCAGCAATGCTAGTGTGATGAACACACTTTATTGTGTGTTATCAAAGGAGAAGTTCTACAGAATTTTGGCATGTGAATCCACATACAAAATTTGGAATACTCTCGAGGACACCTATGAAGGAACGAGCAAGGTAAAAAAACTCGTATCTCTATTCTAACATAAAATTATGAGTGTTTTAGGATGGAGAAAAGCGAGATGATAAAGGACATGTATACGAGGTTTGGGGAAATTTTTAACCACATGAAGGACCTTGGAGTAAAATTTATGGAAGAATAACTTGTAAGGAAAATCCTAAGATCTCTTATAAGTAATTGAGCTCCAATGACCACAATCATCCAAGAGGCAAAGGACCTCTTCACTCTCCCCTTGGATGATATAGTTGGTAGCCTTATGGCCTACGAAATCCAACTAGAAAACATGAAGAAGAATGAGGAGGAGAAGATATCAAGCAAGAAGAAAAACATTGCTTTTAGAGCATTTAAGGAGGACTCGGATTCGAGCACCTCAGAATTCGAAGATGAAGAGATGGAGATGCTCACGAGGAAATTCCAAAAATTTCTCTGGAAGCAAGGTAAGCAAGTTAATAAAATTTCAACTAAAGTTGTTTGTTATGAGTGCAAGAAAAAAGGTCGCTTGTGAAAAGATTGCCCCATGAACAAGATGAAGGAAGACAAAAGGAAAGACACAAAAGAAGTCAAGAAGATGAAGAAGAGAGCTTTCAAAGCAATGTGGGATGATAACGACTCCAACATGGACACTGATTTTGATGAATCGGATGACGATGAGGTCGCACACCTTTGCTTAGTTGTAACTTCGAAAGACATGGAAAATAAGGTAAATAATGATTTCTCTCTTGAAGAATTTTTAGAAGCATATGAAGAATTATATCATAAAGCTAAGATGTTTAAAAAGGAAAATAAGGTTTTAAAGAGTAATTATAAAACATTAGATATAGACAAATCATGTTTAGAAGTGGAGTTAGAAATTTCAAAAGAAACTAATAATCAATTGCATTCAAAAATAGTAAAGTTAGAAGATATCTATGAGAATTTTGATAAGACTTCAAATATTTCAAAACAACTAGGTTAAATACTGAATTTTGTGATGCTTTAAAAATCAAATTTCAGAGTGAAAAAAACACACAAAATAAATCACATGTACCTAGGCATGCAAAGATGTATCAAAAGGCTAAAAATCCCAAGAATTATATATCTAACACAAAAGAAGTCTATAAATCTCAGGGTTTAAAAGGTTCTAACCTAAAAGGACCCACAAGAAAATAGGTACCTAGAAAGGATATTTAACATTGTTTTGCAAGGTTAGATCAATGGGATCAACATGATCAATGGGTGTTCAAGGCACAAAATGGAACACTGACCATTCTACAAATTACATGAAGATCAAGAAAGGTGGACTGGTGAAGCTTGGTATCCACATGGGGCATTCTAGTATTGGTAATTTTAGGGTATGATATTTTTTTGCCCCTTCATTGTTTTGATGATTGACAAAAAGGGGGAGAAAACTAAAGAGCAAATAGTCATATTTTTAGGGGGAGCATATACTGAGAGGGAGGATTAACTAGTTTAAATTTTCTTTATATAACATTGCTAAAAGTAACTTTTTGTCTTAAATTATCTATTTGCAAGATAGTTTTGTCAACACCATAGAGGAGATTGTTGGAACCTTGTTTTACATATTGTTTTGGTGTTAACAAAATTATTGTAGATTAATATTTGCAATTGAGTGATATTTCAGATTTAGGTGAAGATCAAGGCAAACAGAGAATTATGTCAAGGAGACATGATGCCAAAGAGGCAAGATGACAAGGAGATGTTGATAGAAGATCATCTTCAATTTGGAGTTTTTGTTGTCTTTTAGATTAGGATTTTATTTTATTAGAATGTATGCCTCTTAACAAAGAAACATAAGTTAGACCATAAAATTAATTAGAGATAAATTAGGATAAACATTATGATCTTTTTCAAAGAACACACTTAAATGTTAAACTTTGTAAAACAAAGTACTTGTAAGCAACTACCGGTATTATTTATAAGTATTGGTACATCCAAGGCATAGGTTTGAGCCTTTGTCTCAAACTGTGAACAAGTACCGATACTAATTAAGTGTACTAGCATTTGATGGTCACAGTTTGAAGATTCAGTTCGGGCTTGGACCTTATGAGTACCGGTACAGGTAGGTCACAATGTCTAGTGAGTCTTAAACCTAGGAGTCACAAGTACCAGTACCCATGATGAGTACCAGTACTAGGACTCTTGTGTGCTAGCTACAGAAAAACTGTGCATAGCTAGTATCGGTACCCATACTTCAATTCTGGTAGCAGTTAGTTGTTGGTCCAAATCTGAACGGTTGTAACATTGATTTTAAGAAGACGAACGTTGGGATTTAAACTGCAACGTCTAGCTGACGGACTACTAAGGTCCTAACTCTAAAAAAAGACCGTAGGGCTCTTAGTTTGCACACAAGAAAGAGAAGGAAAAATTCTAGAGCTAACTTTTCATATTTCCACCATATTTTGAAGATAAGAAAGTAGTTTGCTACTTTCAATCTCTCTATGAATTTGCAAACTCAACGACGTGTTTCGTTCACGTATTTACAAAGTGATTCACATCTTTTCTAGGCTCTCTAATCAGTAATCTCATTTTAATTATTATTGAGAGGCTTAGTAATCTTTGCTGTAAGATTTATCTTGTCTTACACTAGTGCTATCTTTGTATTAAGGTTTTACTCATCCTTTGGGTTGTACAAACCCATTTCTTGTACTTGAGTTGCGGTAATCCGTTAATTACCTCAGTTAGTAAAGTGATTCCCTCAGGGTTGAGGAAATTGGGTTAAAAATCCTAAGCTGGGAGGCTTAGGTAGTGGAGTACCCAAGTGAGTGGGGAACCACTGTACATTTTACGTCCTTTGTGGTTTGAATTATTTGTGCAAATATTTCTTGTTATTACTAATATCCACTTAAGTGTCTTTCTGTGCGTAGCCATCTATATTAGATCCAAGGTTTCTAACAATAGATGTATTCCATATTATAAATATTGCATAACATGCATCATTCTGCATTTATAATAGTTTGTATAAATTTTAGGTTAATGTGCATCCTTTTATGGCCAAGAGAGAAGGAGATTTATTTCAGGACCTCGGATTGACGATCCGACCGTACAGATTTGATCAAGACGTCAATCGGAGTCAACACCTCTGAAATCATCTTGATCAGAGTCCCATAGCACAATATGCAATCCGAGGAAGATCAATGTCTAATGGGTAAAGTGACACAATTTGGAGCTTTAGATGCCAAATCCCACCTTACAGATAGATTCGAATCGATGATCGTAACCCAACGACGCGAAAATTGACCCAATTCGATGTTTGTGGTGCCACCTACAAAGCAAAGAAGACGGATGACGATGATGGCGTCACGTGGTGCTATCATAGCCGCCCAAATCCCCTCAAGTCCCTTCACTCAACTTCATCAAGAAATCTGAGCCATTGGATCTCAATCCAACGGTTGAGATTCATGCGCACACGGTGTTTAGCTCAAAGAAGGACGTGGAGATGAGATCTTGACCGTTGGATCGAGATCCAACGGTCGAGTGCGTGTGCACGAAATTTCCTCTATGCAACCATTGGTTGCAACAACGTGTTGGAGAGCACCCTTGTTCTCAAACTCGCGACGTGGGTTCGACTCCTTTGACACTTGTAATCGATTGCACAAGTGGGAGCGGCTCAATAGAGTCGCTCAATTTGGATCTAGTGGTGACAGACACGCCACGTGGCGCAATGGATGAGTGAGGCTATGCTTGCACGTGCATGCACGATCGCATGCACAGTTCGATGCCTTATCTGATGCGCCAGCTGAGCGTGCGATCTTCACGCAATCCCAGCCATCCATCTTCGATCGAACGGTTCGCCATCAACCGTGCATGCGCAGCAGATGCCAGTGCGGGCACGTGAGTTGGAGCTACAGTGATGCTTGAGCTGGAGCTTTAGCAACGTCTTTACTATCGCTATCGACCCAAGCCCGATTGAGCCTCTTCTCCTCCATTATAAAAGGACCCCTACCCCTTCCATTTCTCTTCATCTCTTCCTTTCTCTCCCTCGTCACCTCCAAGGCTCTAGAGAGATGATGTAGACACATCTATTTAGGTTAAAATGCCTATTCATGCATGTTCCTAGGCTTAGATTTGCATTCCATATTATAAATATTGCATAGCATACATCATTCTGCATTTAGAGTAGTTGTGTATATTTTAGGTTAATTGCATCCTTTTTATGGCCAGGAGGGAAGGAGATATATTTCAGGGCCTCGGATTGATGATCTGAATGTATGGATCTGATCAAGATGATGATCGGAATCCAATGCCTCCGAGATTGTCCTAATCAGAATCCCGTATCACCTTATGCGATCTAAGGAAGATCAATGGCCTGGGGGCAATGTGACATCCTTATGGGCTTTGGATGAAAAATCCGATCATACGGATGGATTCAAAGCGACGATCGCAATCCAGCAACACAGAAATCATCTTGATTCAAGCACCGTGGCACCCTCTGCAACATAAAGAAGATGGACCACCCAGATGGTGCCACGTGGTGCCATCTAGGTTGCCCAACATCGGTCAGCAGCCATCGCCCACATTTGGACCATCCATTCTCAGCTGTTAGATCTTGATCCAATGGCTGAGAAGCTTCCTCCACTGTGTGCCCATAAGATGTCTCCTGGACACAAACGTCGATTTGGTGCATTGGTTGAAGACCCAGCCTCCAAGGGAGGGGCATGGGTTTGAATCCCTGTGGCCCCCCCAATTTGGCATTTGGAAGCACGCACGACACCAGCTGCGTGCACAAACGCACACAGCACTTGCAACACAATGCCAGCGCAGCGTGAGCAGCACGCAGCAGTGCAATGCCAGTGCATGCTCCTGTGATACGGTGCGTGATGGGTGTGCAAACACAACAGCAGTGGGCGTGAGTTGGTGCAGATCTTCAATGACAGTTGGGTGGATCTTTAATGACGATTGCAGCTGTCACTAATGCCCTATGCACGAATTGTTCTCTCCCCTTCCACTATAAAAGGACCTACACCCCTCCATTCTTCATCGTCTCTTCCTTTGTTGTCCTCACAACCTCCAAGGCTCTAGAGAGAGCTTGTCCCAAGCCTGAGATGCTCCTTTAGAGTAGAATCGAATATTTTCCTGCCTCTCATCCTCATTCGTGGAGCATCCCACGACCGTCCTCTCACCTCCTTCAAGAAGAAGATCCTCCCCGCGATGACGTCCTGCCTCTTCCTCCTTCCTCCGCCGTTTGTTTTCCTTGTCCCGCTTCTCACCACCTTCTTTGGGGCGCCATCAGAGGAGCTGTCCTCCAAGAGACCATTGAGGGGGATTCTTCTCACCTATCTCTATCTTTTTGCTTTTGTAGTATAGTTTTCCCGCTTTCATAGTTGTAGAAACATTTGTTCATAAATATATGATTGTTCCTTTCTCTCTCTCTTTGCATTATTTTTGCAAGTAGATAAAGTTTTCATCGACGTAATCTCTTGCTTGATAAAAATACCAAAAAAAAGAAAAGATAAAAATGAAAAAAAAAAATAAAAGCGAAATGTGGATTTTTCAAACCAAACGTTCGCCTCCTCATGTTCGACCTGGGACTCCCTTTCGAGTTTCAGCCCTAAATATTATCTGATCGATGGATTTTCCTGCGAATCAAACTACGACGACGAGTTTTACAAACTTAAACCTTTTTGCGACGAATCTGTGCCCAATCAAGAGAGCTTGTCCCAAGCCCAAGATGCTCCTCTAGAGTAGAAAATCAAGTATTTTTCCCACTTCTTACCCCCTTCATGGAGCATCCTGTGGTCATCTTCTCACCACCTTCGGGAAGTAGATCCTCATCGTGGCGCCGTTCTGTCCCGCCCTTCGTCCTCCAACTTCATTCTCCTTCATCTAGCCTCTCGTCACCTTTATCCAGGGCGTCATTAAAGTGAGTTGCCCTCCAAGCGACCATTGAGGGGGATTCTTTTCAACTCATTCTATCTTTTATTTGCTTTCTAGTGTAGTTTTTTGCTTTTCTATCTATAGCAAACTTTGTGTAGATATATATATTGATGTTCTCTCTCTCTCTCTAATTAGTTGTAGAGCAGATTAGTTAGGTAAATATTTCGTCGATCTGATCTCTTACCATATAAAATACCAAAAAAATTATAAAAGATAAAAACAACAAAAATAAATAAAATCAAAACGCTGATTTCACAAGCCAAACATTCGCCTCCTCGTGTTCGACAAGGAGTTCACCTCAAGCTTCGGTTATCAATTTTATCTGGTAGCAATATTTTGCAACTACGACGACGGGTTCTCCAAAACCATAATTTTCCTTACGAAAAATATGCTCTCCATTTTGGCATCGTTGCTGGGGAGGCAACGCTCTTTGGTTTTTCTTACGTTTTCAGCCTTAACTTTTATCTCACTTTTTCTATGATCTTACTGTGATTGTAGGTACTCTTCTGAGGCAGACCAGAGTGGTTAGATTGGAGAAAAGTGCGGATGAAGGTTCTGTAAGTGTATCCCCACCACCCCCACCCACTAGATTTCATTTCACCACCTAATAACTAAAACCCTAACTAACCTAGGAGCTTGCATAAACCCTAGGTTCATCCTGGTTGTTTGATTGTCACTTCACCTCACCTTACCCACCCGCATAAATTAAAAAAATTAAAAATAAAAAAAACTCTTATGGGATTATATTAAAAGTGACACACTTAACACTCGCTAACTCTCGACCCAAGGCGCACAACTCTGCATTGATTCTACCACTTAATTAGAATTTGACCTGTGGATCCGGTACACTACAACTCAAAACACAAAAAAGTGAGTAGAAAACTTGAATAGGTTAAACATTATTGTGTGCCTTAACTAAGTGGCGCAACAAGCCAATTGATTGAGTTGTCTGGGCCGCACCACTTAAGATATAACTGATTCATAAAGTAGCTTGCCAGTTAAGGTTCAATTTTTAGGAACTAACTAGGCACTCCACATTCTTTTGAGCTTTAAAGGAATATATCATTAGCGGTGCTTGCAAAACTTGGAGTGTTCTACTGAACTTGATTGAATACACTTAAAGTGGAGCCCTAAAAGCTACTAAACGAGGATGAACCCTGAATGACACATCATCAAAACTTGTTTGAAAATCATTGGTTGTGCACGCACACACATATTAATCGATCTTTAAGGGCACAACCCATCTAATGGGCCCATCACATTTCAAGAGCACAATCATCCCAAGCCTAATTAAAACTGAGTAGACGTTGGCCTTAAGGATTGATTCGCTCTTCGGGGCCCATATTGAGATTGTTTTCGAGTAATCTCCTTATACCAATCCATCTAATGTCTAGATAGGGGAGTAGTGTCAAACGATTGCGGTTGGGAGGTACCAGGATGACTATTGAAGTCCATCACCTCTGAAATCATCTTGATCGGAATCCCGTAGCACAGTATGCAGTTCGAGGAGGATCAACAGCTAAGGAGTAAGGTGACACAATTCAAAACTATAGATGCCAAATCCGACTACACAGATGGATCTGGATCAATGATCGTAGCCCAACGGTGAGAAAATCGACCAAGTCCAATGTCTGTGGTGCCACCTACAAAGAAAAGAATATGGACGGCCATGATGGCACCACGTGGCACCATCATAGCCGCCCAAATCCCCTCAAGTCCCTTCTCTCAACTTCATCAAGCAATCCCAGTTGTTGGATCTCAATCCAATGGCTGAGATTCACGCACGCACAATGTTCAACTCAAAGGAGGTGGAGATGAGATATTGACCGTTGGATCGAGATCCAACGGTCAAGAGCATGTGCATGAAATTTCCCCCACATGACCATTGGTTGTGACAGTGCGTTGGAGAGTGCCCTGTTCTCAAACCCGCGATGCGGGTTTGACTCCTTCGACTCTTGCAATCGACCGCACTGGTGGGAGCAGCTAAATAGGGTCACTTAATTTGGATCTAACAGCGATGGACGTGCCATGTAGTGTAATGGATGAGCGCAAATACACTCACGCACGCACATGTGATCGCATGCGCGATTCAATGCCCTATCTGATGCACCACCTAAGCTCGCAATCTTCTCACAATCCCAGATGTCCATCTTTGATTGAACAGTTTGCCATCGACTGCGCACGCGTAGCGGATGCCTGCAAGCACGTGACCTATGAAATTGCACTAGAGTGGGGGTGAATAGTGAATTTAAAAGAATAATTACAAGATGAAATACAATCACAAAAATGAGGCACAAGATTTTTTAGGTGGAAACCCAAACCGAGTGAAAACCACCACCTAAGCTAATCCCTTGACTTAAGATTTACGATTACAAAGTGATCAATCCACTAACCACACTACTTTAACGATGGTAGTGTACCTCAAATACAAATCCCACTTTCGATTCCTAAATGGAGGTTTCTCCCTTCACAATGAAGAGACGAGAATCCAACAGGCAGGATACCCAACTACAACAAGTAAATGAAAAGTAAAATGCACCCTATAGAGCATCCCAAAATATGAATACTTTGCTTATCTACTAAGGGTGAAGGAAGCTCCCTAAAGATGAAAAATATGTAGCACAGTGGGAGTGTTGGTTTGCCCCAAACATAATGATTGCATAGTACAAGGGTAAAGGAGGCAATGAGCAAGTGAGTAAGTGATAATCTAAGTTAATTATATCTCAAGAGGTGTGTTTTTCCTGAGGGGTTATAGTGTATTTATAGGCAAGCTTAGAACCTTCAAGAAGGCTTAGGAAAAGGCTCCTAGCCATTGGAGGCAAGTCCTAGGAGATTGGGATGAAATCTAACTCAGATCAGGGTAATTATGATTCTGACAGCAGAATCAGATGTTTGACTACAATTATAGACGTCTGATTTTATGGGTCAAACTTACTGTTTTCATTGGATTGAAATAGGGTTCTAGGTGGACGTCTAAGATGCTATTATAAGACATCTGGTGATAAAATTGGATGTCTAATTATAGGCAGGTTTATTCTTGTTTTAATCAGATCTAAACAGGGTTCTAGATTTTAAGCATCAGACGTCAGTTTGGACGTCTGACCAGTGGTCTAGACATTTGAAAAGAGATTAATATCTTGCTTAGGAAGTTGAAAAGGCAAGATTTGATTGTTGACAAATCTCCGCAGAGGAAGGGGCTAACGGTCCATGACATGTTCAGATGTCTAAAAGTGTATCTAACCATTAGAATTAAAGAATGACGAAGGAAAAATTAATTGGGGTCTAACGGTTGGCTTAAGGATGTCCGAGGTATGTTTGGATGCCTGTATAAGCCTATGGATGTCTGATTGATGGTTGCATCGACTATAGCCTAAATGTTCAGAATGCAGAGACAAGACTATAGGAAATTGGACATCTGTAATAATGATCAGACGTCTTAAAGTTGAATATTAGGCGCCTGAAATGTGTGTTGGACATCTAATATGTGTTTTGTGTTAGGTTTTTGTTTCTAATTTTCCTAAGTGTAGAGAGCCTAAGTTAGCTATGTAAATGTTATCTTTGGGGGCTCTTTACAACATCTCTAAACTCAATAGAAAGAAGATTACAACCTTTTGAATGCGTACATAAAAATGCTTAATACCTATAACAAGATGTGTCTTCATGCTCCTAATCATCTGTCTTGGAAAATCCATGAGACCTGCAATTATGTCATGACAAAGAAAAATATGCTATTTCTATGTTTTATTTCTTTTTCTTTATTTTGTAAAATCATTAAAATATTATGTATGACGGGTTGAACTAACAATCTCCCCATTTTTGATGATTTTTAAAATATATCTTTAGGATCTTATTTTCTTCCCCTGAATGTTATACTTAGTGATCTATGCTAAACTTAATCAAATTGTTAGTTAATTTTCATGATCCTAAGTCCTCCCCCTTTTTGAATGTCATCGAAAAGGGTTCCTAAAGGGGTTGAACTAAACTACAACTGTCATACATTAAGTAAACATGTTTTAGGTAGGCATATGTTAAAGCAGAACAGAGATTATGAGGATAATATGAATATAGAAAAATTATATGCTAAATATATAATCAAAGTATTTTGACAAAGCATGAAAGTAAACTAACTAGGGAAAATGTATGTGCCCTAAGCATGAACTAGATATTGTTCCCAAAAAAAATATAAGTATGGGGTCAAAGCCCCTTAATACATGCCAACATGGAAAGAAAGAAAGAAATAAAAGGAAATACAACAACTGCAACTAAGAGTAGACTAGTCTTCTTGATCATGGCGGCAGCGGTGGTGGTGGCGAGTAGGTCCTTGTCCCATCTGCAGATTGCGGACGTCGGTGCAAAGTTCGTTGATGTCTCGATGCATGCCACCCATGAAAGTGTACATTTCTCTGGTTCGCCGCATCAAAAGAGAGATGCCCGCAGAGATGGAATCCGTGGTAGGATGCCAGGCCTCATCAAAGCTCAATCTAAGAGCTCTTATCTGAAGAGGACGCTTAACATGGAAATTCGAAAAAGGTGGGAGTAGTTCCTTATCGGCTGGCTCTTCTTTTGGCTCGAGATGCTCCTTAAGAATGTGCATCTTGGTGGTTGTGGCCCGGTTGTAGTGCTCAACCTCTTTATCCACTGCCTGATCATCTAGGGGAATCCGATGGCTTGCAAAGATCTTGGATTGTATGGACCCAAAAGGTAGAGAAGCCCCATGGTCCTCATTCATGACACGAACAATGAGGCGGCAAAAGTTGAAGGGTATGTGACGCACGACAGCAAAAAGAAGCACCTTGTGTTGGTTCGAGATATAATCAAAACCACCCGATTTATTGAGAAGGCCCCAACCAAAAATGCGAGACAGTAATCGAGGAAGGGTTTTGAGATTCTTGCATGGTAGAGTACCAAGATTTTCTTCATATTTATCAAGTAGTATTAATTCTTGGTTAATGACTTTTGAGTCATACAACCTCAGAATGTCATTAAAATTGTTTCTCTCATTAGGTATGTCAAGAAGTGTGGAAATAGAATCAAAGGAAATTTTTTTTTTGAGAAGAAAAGGGGTCCCCGAATTTCTCTCTTACCACAGAGCACCTCCGTGATCAGAGCCACAACCACTCACCAACGTCGAGTCAAGGATGGCTGAACACCACTAATGGCACATCCACCAAGAAGAACACTATGTGCATTTGGGCAAATCACGGGGATTTGTCCCTACGCACCCCGCACAGGGAGCGTCTTATGGGGAATGGGCACACCAGCTGTGCTGCCCTATTAACCCCAGAATCAAAGGTAATATGACTTGCATGACCAAACAAGCGGGTATGTAATTCAAGTTCATCTTTGTTGTAGTCTTCAACGATGTTAGCATAGAAAAGCCAGACTAGGTAAGGGAACACGCCAACAGTTCCAACGCTAGAGTGGAACTGTCGGTCAAAATAGTGGACGAGATGAAGGGTTTCAAAATGTTCCCGAAGGTTTATATGTGCAAAATCGTTCCATACGACGAAGCGAAGACTCTTGACTTTGGCATTTGCGAAGAGACGAAACCACTATTTAGCGATGTTGCTACGTAATTGGTCAGCCAAATAACTGGAAGAGGAAGTGGAAGAGCCTTCAGCTTGCTTCCTATGGGGAGGCATTGTGGGTAGGTTGGGTGGGTTGGTTTTGGAAGGTGGGGTTGGTTTTTGAGATAGGACACCTGCAAAAACAAAGGCCAAACCATTCAACTAATTTGCATAAAAATTATCCATTCCATAGGGCAATATATTTGCCATTGCTACCATACACATGCACATAGCATCACAAAAAGCATTTTGTGTGGCAGTATGACTTGGGCAGTTGTTTAACGGGAGAGATCAATGTTTTAAAATGTATGCGTCGTAGTATAGTTGAAATCGCTCGAAAACAAATAATTTTTTATTACTCGAAGTTTTAAATATGAGGTTGAACGCAGGGAGCAAAGTGGGGTTTAAAAATCAAGAGCACAACTTTTGAGAAGTTGAATATGCAATGTAAATCAGAGTTGCAATGCAAAAAATGTAAATATAAAGACACTGGATCAATGTATCTAAAGAGCACAAAAAAAATGGACGTCTGATTTGTAAATCAGACGTCTTAAACTAGTGATTGCTACAGTGCTATTTCTGATCTTTTTTCTCTTCTCTAGCTCTGATCTCTGTCTGGCTTTCTTACTTCTTCTATTCTTTTCTTCGTGCCTGTGCTTCTTTTGCCTTTAGCTACTCTGGCCCTTGTCTTCTTCTTCTTCTTCTTTCTCTGTGGCTCCTCTTTCTTCTTGGCTTCTTCTTCTTCTTCTTTCTCTTTCAGCCCTTCAGCTTCTTCTTCTTCTTCAGTCCTTGCCTTCTCCTTCCTTAGCGTTTGCTGGCTTCCGCCCTCTTCTTACTTGGCTTTTTCTTCTTCTCCTTCCTTGCGAGAGAGCAAAGCCTACCCCTACCCACCCCTGCGATCTCCCTTCCTCCCTTTCTCTTTCAGGCTCACTCTCCCAGAGCCGCTTCTCGGGTAATCGGGTCAGGTACGTGCACCCGGGACTAGGCCCACCAGCGTGCGGTGGTGGGCGAGGAGTGTAGGTCGGGTATACAGGTCAAGCCAGGTCTGCAGGCAGCGGGTCATGGATGAGGCAATGATATGTGAGAGGGACCTCACCCTGTGGTGAGGAGGCGAAGAGGCTATGTCACTTTTTCCTCTTATTTCGTTGCACCTGCTCAAGACTTTCCGAGGTGGGACTATGTTGTCCCACCTTCTTCGCGAATGCCCGCAGCAGGATTCCCCTTGATTGCAGTAGCTATGTGGGGCTTCAGTGCCAATTGCTCATTTGGAGTTGTGTGCGAAGAGATTTCGCATGACCTGGGACCTGTAGCCTGGAGCGAGGAGACCTGGGGGAAGCTCCCAAGAAAGCTCCTTGCTGGCGTTAATGGCGGCGGGCCTCTAAACCTGTCAACCACAAAAATGGCCTATGGCCTCGTCAGATGGCTCAGACAGCTTCGTCTAGACACGGCGAAGGTAGTGCGAGGGTTGGCGTGGCGTGGGGTGGCCGGAGCATGCGTGCCTAGGGCACCCTGTGTGCGTGAAAGTGGGTGTGTTCAGGGGGAGTTCTGGGGGCTTGGCGCGGTGAGTGGAGTGAGGGTTTGTGGTCAGTGGAGTGTGGCGATGCTTATGGGGTAGTTGGCAAGGCGGATGAAGGTGTGGAGAGGCAGGGACGCCTTGCTGGAGGTCTGGCCAGAGATGAGGAAGGTAAGGGTGATATCATGCGTCGAGGCGTGTTTTGAAGAAATAAAGAGAGAAAAATGATGGGAACAGAGAGAGGACTTGTCTGTGCATAGGGAGATGAAGGGGGATGTAGAGAAGGCGGTCGGCTCATATTGCCATTGCCGGAGATGAAGTACTCAGTGGAGGACGGCGACGATGAAAGGCCTGCAAGTATGTCGACTGGTGCGGCGCGACGTGGACAAAGAGGAGGAAGAGAACCCCGCCACTGGTATTGTGGCAGAGCGACGAGAGAGAGAGAGGGGGGTCGTTGGAGCTTGCTGAGTTACTGGTCGGAGGAGGAAGAGATGAAATAGAGGGTTGCTCAGGCCAATTTCAGGCTTAAAGGATGCAGAGGGCTTTGGGTTTGCTTTTATAGGCTCTGGAGGAAGGTTTCGTGGTTAGAAGCCAAGCTTCCAAGCATGGCAACCTCGTCGGAGATGGAAGGTCAAATGAGACCCAAATCTCTCATGCATTCGCATGAGAGATTGGATACCAAATTGAGCTTGGAATTGTGTTCAAACTAGAGGAGATTTCTCAGAGAATCTCCGTTTCAATTTTGAAGGGGAATCTCTGAGGAATCAGGAAGATCTTTCCCTCGAAACCTTGTCGAAGTAGGATTCCCTCTGCTATAATGGTGGAGGGACCTAATTGCAAAGAACAAAGATAAAGATAGGGGGTTTCTGCAGAAGTTTTCAAAAGTTAGGGGTAGAAATGTAATTAGGCTGGACCTATTTGCAAAGTAGGTCAAGATGAATTACCCTTAGGTCCAAATTTTGGTATAAACCTAATTTGGGCCTAAAGAATCCAATGGTGAAGTTAGAGTTTTGGTTTGACCACGTTTGACTGAGCAATTTACACAAAAATCTAATTTTGGGTAAATATTTGACTGAGACTGCAATTTAGGTCAAAATAGGTTCTACGGGCCAAATTGAAGGTTCTAAACCCTAGAGAATATTTTTCCATGAATTTTAGAGGGTTTAGGTGAATTTTATCCTGACCAGAACCTTGTTAAATCAAGTGGGTCTGTATTAGGGTTATAGGAAGTCATTTAATTCCCAGCATTTACATGAACCCTTTTCTATTTGAACCAACCCACTTTTTATCTTGTTAAGACCATTTGACCTGTGTTTAGCCCATGAGAAAACCCATTTTTGTACTGCAATGGTAAAATTGTAGTTTTACCCCTTGTTTCTTGCTTTTCTCTCAGAATGGTTATTTATTGAGTTAGGACCTCCAGTTGGTTATGTAGAAGCTTTTGTTCTCTTTTATGGGTCAAAATGAGCTAGTTAGGGCTCATGATGGTGTTCCCATCATACCCCCATGCCTAGCTTTTGCTAGTCCCTTAGCAAAATTTTAAGGTTTTAACTTATGTTCTAGACCATGAATTCCTTGATGTTCAGAGATTATGATGAGTGCTTTTTCTTTTCTTTTTGATTAGGTTAGAATGCCAATAGTAGGCATAGAGGTACTCAAGTACCAACCAAGATCCGGACCTGACCAGCTCTAGCCTCAGTCCTCCGCGAAGGTTTTTAAGTCCTACAAGAACTATCCTAAGGTTCGTTGGACTCCGTGGTTAAAGTACCCGTGCTTGTAACGTATTTTAGCCTTGGTTCAGTTTGCAGTGCGTTTCTTTTGTAAGAGAGAGATAAAGGATTTTTTTTGTTTGGAGAGTTTTCTTTCTCTTTTTATTTCTAGCTTCAATTTTTCTTCTCAACATAGTCTGTATCGGATTCCTCATCCCCCATCATCAATCCTCGAAGGGTTCCTAGCTTTCGATGCTTCATGATAGTACTGCCCATGGCAACCCCCAGAACCCTAGCTTTTGAGATTTTGAGATAATTCTACCCATGGCATTCTGTAACTAAATCCAGACCCTGGCAATCGACATTTCGTGATAATGCCACCCATGGCATCTGAACCAGCACAGGGTGGTTACGTGCCCCCGGTAGGATATGTAAATATCCTAGGAGACAAGCATCGAGGAGACGATATACGCATCTTCGAGGGGAATTCCCAGCCTCTCCACGTCGGGAACCCGTCCAAATCAACTTGTGTTGATTGGTCGCTCTTAATCTAGGCGACTTTTTCAGAACACTTAAACGCTTTTACGTGATTTTGATAATTATGCGCACTGAACCAGACTGTGTGTGGATTGGGGTGCTTAGGTTATCGAGTCCCGCAAATCAAAGGTCAGTTAACGAGGCCGAATACTCCCTAAGCCTTAGACCTAATACTTAAGCTTCGCATTTTCCCCAACCTCTTGAGGACTATCCAGATCTTAGCGGATACTTGAATTTTTAAGCCTAAGAGTCTACCCCAAGAGGCCTAAGATCAGCGTTCCTACTAATCTCTTTTGTGTCTCATTAGCACTTTTTCCTTCCTTTTTCTTTTTCTTGATATGGTCTAGAATTTCAGTTAATCCCTTAATTTCTTACTAATGACTATCGCTTTTTTTCTTTCTCATTTTGTGCTCCTTTTTTGATGTTTTTCACTTTTCCTCCTAATTTTCTCCTCATGATTTGTATGGCCTCAAAATTATCTCTTCCCTCATTATTAAAAATTTTTGTTCTTTTTCAAGATTTTTTCATTTTTTTGGTGTTTTTGTGATATGTGATTTTTTTGTTGAAACCTTTTCTTGTGAGATGAGTTTTCATGGTATTTTACACTTTCATACCCCTCCATGCCTATGATTTGCAATGTCCCCATTGTAAATTAGGTGGGTTCAAGTTCAGCTTAGATCATTCATTAGAACAGGTTTTGGGTGTGCGAACGGGTCGAGGTGATTGTTGCGAACGATTTCTAAACTTGGGTACGGGTACCTGAGGTGGGGTCAGCTGTTCTAATGGGTGAACCCTAAAGTGCAATATGAATTCAGCATAGGAATGTCAAGAAAGGTTTCGGGTTTTTCAAGAATGACGAGTTGCCTTCCGTTAAGCTCTGAGTTTTACGCCATTGGCTGGGCGTAGTGAGCTTAGGGTGAATGGAGGGTAAAGGATATCTCGGCCAAATTTGTATCAGTCAAGTCAATGAATGGTTTGAGTCTCTGACCATTCACGATGAACGGTTTTGAATCGTGGCTGAGTCGACTGATCTCAATGACTCCATTTCCAAAGATTCGTCGGATGAGGTAGGGTCCAATCCATTTTGATCGTAGTTTTCCTCGGAACAGCTTAAGCTTGGCATCAAAGAGTAGGACTTTTTAAAATGTTTAACAGGTGAGATCAATGTTTTAAAATGTATGCGTCGCAGTATAGTTGAAATCGCTTGAAAACAAATAAATTTTTATTACTCAAGGTTTTAAGTCTTAGGTCGAACGCAGGGAGCAAAGTGGGGTTTAAAAATCAAGAGCACAACTTTTGAGAAGTTGAATATGCAATGTAAATCAGAGTTGCTATGCAAAAAATGTAAATATAAAGACACTGGATCAATGTATCTAAAGAGCACAAAAAAAATAGACATTTGATTTGTAAATCAGACATCTTAAATTGGTGATTGCTATAGTGCTATTTCTGATCTTTTTTCTCTTCTCTGTCTCTGATCTCTGTCTGGCTTTCTTCCTTCTTCTTTTCTTTTCTTTGTGCCTGTGCTCCTTTTGCCTTTAGCTGCTCTGGCCCTTGTCTTCTTCTTCTTCTTCTTTCTCTGCGGCTCCTCTTTCTTCTTGGCTTCTTCTTCTTCTTCTTTCTCTTTTAGCCCATCAGCTTCTTCTTCTTTAGTCCTTACCTTCTCCTTCCTTAGCGTCCGCGGGCTTCTATCCTCTTCTTCCTTGGCTTTTTCTTCTTCTCCTTCCCTACGAGAGAGCAAAACCTACCCCTACCCGCCCCTGTGATCTCTCTTCCTCCCTTTCTCTTTCAGGTTCACTCTCCCAGAGTCGCTTCTTGGGTAATCGGGTCGGGTATGCAAGCCTGGGACTAGGCCCACCAACGTGCGGTGGTGGGCGAGGAGTGCAGATCGGGTATACGGGTCCAGCCAGGTCCACGGGCAGCAGGTCATAGACGAGGCATTGATAGGTGAGAGGGACCTCACCCCGTGGTGAGGAGACGAAGAGGCTATGTCACTTTTCCCTCTTATTTCGCAGTGCCTGATCAAGACTTTCCAAGGTAGGACTATGTTGTCCCACCTTCCTTCGCAAACGCCTGCAGCAGGAGTCCCCTTGATTGCAGCAGCTACGTGGGGCTTCAGTGCCAGTCACTCGTCTGGAGTTGTGCGTGAAGAGATTTCGCATGACCTGGGACCTGTAGCCTGGAGCGAGGAGACTTAGGGGAAGCTCCCAAGTAAGCTCCTTGATGGCGTTAATGGCGGCGGGCCTCTAAACCTGTCAACCACAAAAACAGCCTTGCAGCCTCGTCAGAAGGCTTAGACAGCTTCGCCTAGACACGGCGAAGGTAGTGCGAGGGTTGGCGTGGCGTGGGGTGGCCAGAGTGTGCGTGCCTAGGGCACCTTGTGTGCGTGAAAGTGGGTGTGTTCGAGGGGAGTTCTGGGGGCTTGGCGTGGTGAGTGGAATGAGGGTTTGTGGTCAATGGAGTGTGCGATGCTTATGGGGTAGTTGGCAAGGCGGATGGAGGCATGGAGCGGCGGGGATGCCTCGTTGGAGGTTTGGCCGGAGATGAGGAAGGTGAGGGTGATAGCGTGCATCGAGGCGTGTTCTGAAGAAATAAAGAGAGAAAAATGATGGGAATAGAGAGAGGACTTATCTGTGCGTAGGGAGATGAACGGGGATGTAGAGAAGGTGGCCGGCTTGTATTGCCATCGTCAGAGACAAAGTACTCAGTGGAGAAGGATGGCGACGACGAAGGGGCTGTAAGGACGTTGATTGGTGCGGCGCGACGTAGACGAAGAGGAGGAAGAGAACCCTGCCATTGGTATTGTGGCAGAGCGATGAGGGAGAGAGAGGGGGGTTTCCGGAGCTTGTTGAGTTACTGGCCGGAGGAGGAAGAGTTGAAATAGAAGGTTGCTCAGGCCAATTTCAAGCTTAAAGGATGTGGAGGGCTTTGGATTTGCTTTTATAGGCTATGGAGGAAGGTTTCGTGGTTGGAAGCCAAGCTTCCAAGCATGGCAACCTCGCCGGAGATGGAAGGTCAAATGAGACCCAAATCTCTTATGCATTTGCATGAGATATTGGATACCAAATCGAGCTTGGAATTGTGTTGAAACTGGAGGAGATTTCTTAAAGAATCTCTGTTTCAATTTTGAAGGGGATTCTCTAAGGAATTAGGGAGATCTTTCCCTCGAAACCTCGCCGGAGTAGGATTCCCTTCGCTATAATGGCAGAGGGACCTAATTACAAAGAATGAAGATAAATATAGGGGGGTTTCTGCAGAAGTTTTCAAAAGTTAGGGGTAGAAATGTAATTGGGCTAGACTTGTTTGCAAAGTAGGTCAAGATAAATTTCCCTTAGGTCCAAATTTTGATAAAAACCTAATTTGGCCATAAGGAATCCAATGGTGAAGTTGGATTTTAGGTTTGACTACGTTTGACTAGGAAATTTACGTAAAAACTTAATTTAGGGCAAATATTTACTAAGATCCCAATTTAGGTCAAAATAGATTCTAGGAGCCAAATTGAAGGTTCTAAACCCTAGAGAATATTTTTCCATGAATTTTAGAGGGTTTAGGTGAATTTTATCCTGACCAGAACCTTGTTAAATCAAGTGGGTCTGTATTAGGGTTATAGAAGTCATTTAATTCCCAGCATTTACATGAACCCTTTTCTATTTGAACCAACCCACTTTTTATCTTGTTAAGACCATTTGACCTGTGTTTAGCCCATGAGAAAACCCATTTTTGTACTACAATGGTAAAATTGTAGTTTTACCCCTTGTTTCTTGCTTTTCTCTCAGAATGGTTATTTATTGAGTTAGGACCTCCAGTTGGTTATGTAGGAGCTTTTGTTATCTTTTATGGGTCAAGATGAGCTAGTTAGGGCTCATGATGGTGTTCCCATCAGCAGTACAACCTACCATAACCATGTCGCCGTATACCTTTAGACCTAAGCCACTTAGATGATGGCTTGAGTCATTTGAGGTAATACTCTTGCCATTATAACCAAGATACAAACATATATTAAGAGTTCCACGCCTTCAAAAAAAAATCCCACTCCCTAGGTCTTGATCCTAGGGTTTGAGCTCCTAGGGCAAAAGAGACAAGGTTCAAAATTGAAACCACATGAGGTGTAGTACAATGAACAAAACAAGTTAGGCATTTCAAAAACCTAGATTGATGCATCACAAAAACGTGGGAGGAGAAGGGGTAATGAGGTTATTTCCACGGTGGAGCTCCCCCTGACATGAGGAGGAGGAGAAGACACGCACAGAGGTGGGCTGCTAGGTTGTTGGTTGATGGGGATGTTGTGGGAATGTCTGGCGGCGTGAGCAATAGTAGCAGCAGTAGCCGTGGCTGACGAAGGGTTTAAAGATTTGAGGCTTTTGGGTTTAGGTTGAGTGGGACCTTGGAGGAGTGTGTCTTATACCCCAAGGGGTTGAGTAAGTCTTCCCCTGAAGTTGGGGAGAATTATATCTCAAAACCACCCAAAAATTAGACGCGAAAGCATAGTTTTTGCTCAAATCAGACATTTGGTGAAGTCGTTAGATGTTAGGATTAACCATTTGGGATTTTAACCCTTTCAATCTCATCATCTGATTCTCGGATCTGACAAACTACATGATGTCTGATTAAATATTTAGATGTCTAATTTTTGCAGATAGACTTCCCTAGAAAATGATTCAAGCTATGGGTTGTTGTCTAATTTTTTATTAGATGATAGATCGAAAGTTGAAAAACAAAATTATACGTTTGATCTCCAAAATTAGTGCTCCCTAGATTTGAGCTAAAGCTACAGATTGTCATCTGATTTTGTAATCAGATGATGTATATGACGTCTGAATCAATACTCAGATGTTTGATATCTAAATCCAGAGCCTCCTGACTTCTGACCCTGATACTAAATAGACATCTGTCAAAAGATATACGATGACACGACACATGTCTGTGGCTGTTCACGGACATCTGGAATACCATTTTTTGAAACATTTTTAATGGAATATGACTTAATGAAATCGATGTCTGTTCAACATATTTAGATGGCAATTTTTAAGTATAAGATGTCTAGTCTTTGTATCAGACGTCTGATATGGCACAGAATATGCATTTTGATTTTTGAACTATGTTTGAATGTTCTCTGACTTAATGAAGTCAAAACTCCAATGTTCATGACAAACAAAAATTCACTAAGTCAATAAGTTCTTCAAATATCACTTAGCTTACATATGCTTAGTTTCCTACGTATGGAATTAAAACGATCATAATTCAAAGGTTCAGTGAAAATATCAACCAATTGTAATTCAATACAAATAAATTCAACCTCGATTTCTCCCTTAAGTACATTATCCCTCAAAAAATGATGTCAAACATCAATATGTTTTGTACGAGAGTGACGTACTGGATTTTTTGAGATGTTGATAGCACTAGTATTATCACATAATATTTTTATCTTATTAAATATCAAATTAAAATCTTTGAAAATATTTTTCATTCATAACACTTGGGAACATGCTAGAGCGACGGCTATATACTCAGCCTCCATGGTTGATAGGGCTACACTAGACTATTTCCTTGAGAACCAAGAGACTAGCGATTCCTCCAAGAATTAGCATGTCCCACTAGTACTCTTCCAATAGGTGCGTGATAAACGTCAGTTTATCATCATTCTTATGCTCTAAAACTAATATGGCTCTTAGGATTTTAACTCTGCGAATGGATTTTTGGGCTGCATTAGGTATAAATTATATTAGGCATACATTATACATTTTTTTGTCTTTTTGATGTGTTTACTTGAGTGTTAGGGTTAAATAGATAGTCAGATCCCAAGAACCCTAGTACTTAAGAAGGCAAATGGTGAAGAAGAAGCTCAAACCAGTTGGGACTCTAATGATAACGACTTCATCATCCATATTTAGCTTTATTTAGTCATATTCCATCACTAAGTACTACATAGCCGGCAGAAGAGCCTTAACTCACTGCAAATCCATTCTGAGATATAAACATGAAAATAAGGGTAAAATTGCAGTTTTAACAGCATATCTCAATTGTAGAACAACCATGAGTTTTCTCAGGGGTTAATTAAAGGTAAAATGTTTATAAATGCCTAATAAGTGAGTTCACATAGACAGAAACAGGTTTTTGCACGTTTTAAGAATTAAATGACATTTGAAACCCTAAAAACAGACCTACTTGATTCACTGAGGTTCTGGTTAGGATAAAATTCACCTAAACCATTTAAAAATTATATAAAAATATTATCTATGGTTTGGTATACTTGATTTGACCATTAGAACCCATTTTGACCTAAAATAGAGTCTCAGACAGATAGTTGCCATAATTTGGGTAAATGTGCAATTTACCTAGTCAAAATTGGTCAAATCATAAATCTGACTTCACCATCATATTCCTTAGGTCAAAATTAGGTTTGTACCAAAATTTGGGCCCAATCAAAGATCATCTTGATCTAGTTTGCAATTTGGTCATATTTGATTCTTTTTTCTCACACACATGCCCCTAACTTTCAAAATCCTTACAAATAGGTCCCTAAATTTATCATCATTATTCTCTAATAGGTCCCTCCTCCATTATCGTGGAGGAATCCTTCTCCGGTGACCTTTGATTGAAGAGAACTTTGATCAACGAATTCCTTCCAAAATTGGAAGGGAGATTTCTTATGGAGTTCTCTTTCCTTCGCACCCAACCTTAGACCCTGTAACCTTCCCAATCTCTCATGCGAACGCATGAGAGATTCAGGTATCTCTTGGGCTTCAAGCTTACCAAGCTTGAAAGCTTGGTTTCCAAGCCTCAAACCTCTCTTTAAGGCCTATATAAGCACGCCCAATGAAAGGTTGTGCTCCTCAGCTAGGTTTAAGGCCAAAATAACGTCTTCCTCCTCTCCCATGGCCGGCTCTGACCTAAGATCCAGTGAGCTCCTCCATCCATCACTCTCTGGCCTCCCAACAGTCAAATTGAGAGTGCCATCATCTCCTTCTCCATCGCTTGCGTCTGGTGTGCCAAAGCCAGGGCGTCCAGACCCCTTCTTCCTCGCGGTATCCCTCCTAGGAGTGTTCTCCTTCCACGGCACCGGCCTGCCAATGCCAGTGCCAATTCTACCCCCTTTGACCGTTAAAGTAGGTTAGGTTAGTTTCCTTAGTCTCCTAGATTAGTTTCCTCTACCAAAAACCAAAAATAAGCCCTCGACAACCTTTGCAACCCACCTTCATTCTCATCTCTGGCCACCACTCCGGTGATGCTCTCCGCTTACTACACACACCCACACACCTCACCAATACCTTCTACACCTCCGTCGTGACTCCGTGACCAAAAGCCCTCTCCTAATTCCATCAATTGCCCATCCAAACCCTCCACCGAACAAACCCACCTTCTTCGACCTATTCCACCTTCGCCAGCCACCTATGTCCATCTTCGCAGCACACAGACACCACCATCACACTCGCCAACACTTGGCAAAGCTCCTGAGGTATTCTAACATGGCTGTGAGGCCTTATTCAGTGTTTCAGGTGCTCGCCGTTGCCTCCATCTCCACCTTTGTTTGAAATCCTCCGACAGCCAAACCATCTGCCTCCAGCATCAGGAGAAGCGATTTCACTTCACGACAACATCTGCATCTCCAATTGGCTTCCCAATAGTAGCAAGCACATTCAATTAGATCAACCTTCAGGTGCTTCACTTGCACAAAGAGAGTAGGCACTGATAGTGCCACATCGGGCATAGAAGAGTGCTTGAGTGCGCTTATTACATTTTTGTGCCTAAGGCATATCACCTCAGACATGGGGGTGAGGTCCCCTCACACCTGCACGTACCCGACCCGACCTAAGCTATCCTCACTCCTCGGCTGCGATCACTACCTGTAGCCTTGAGCGTGGGTATGTGCTTGACCCGAATACTTGATTTCCTGGTTTCAGTGAAAGAGAAGAGGAGGAAGAGAAAGAGAGAGAGTGCAGGGGAGGGGAGGGTTTTGCCCTTTGTGCATAAAGAGAAGAGAAGAAGAAGGAAAGAGAGAAGGCTTGAAGAGCCAAAGCCAGAGAAGTCAAAGAAGAGAAAAATAGAAGGAAGGAAGAAGCTAAGGGAAGGAGAAAAGCCAAGAAAGAAGAAGAAGAACAACAGAAGAAAATCAAAGAAGGAACACTGTAGAAATTAATTTTAAGATGTCTGATTAACTGTTCATTCATTTGATTATATTTAGTAATTGCTATATATGTATTAGAATAATAATTGGTGATCCAAATCACCATTATTTTATCTATATTTCTTTTTGACTCCTCATATACTCATGTTATACATTTTATATTAGTTTTTAAGTAATTAATTGTGCTCATTTATATTATTTGTTGAGATTAGCGTGTGAATGCAATACTTGCTTCTTGTGTTTGATCTCGGACTTAATTCTGAGTTATAAATTCTATTTGTTTGATGTGATTTTGTCCTATACTATAATGCATATCTTAAACAATGACGATTTTGCATCAATGTTTTGGCTCCATTGTCAGGGAGCAACATGCGATTCACCCCTATTCTCTATTTTATTTGATTATATTTGAGCACTAACTTGCCCTGTTTGTTTCTTGTGATTTTGCGAGGTACTTCACAAGGAGATCTTCAGCGCAAATCAACCACTCCTGGGGCAGGTAATCTCTTTTTCTTCCCAAATCACTCTCTAAATCTTTGGAAGATAAAAAAGGAAACAATCAATTAGGAAAACCTGCCTTATTTTCATAGTGAATTATCATTTAAAAAAGGCAAGTTTCCTGATTTACGAAAAATTTTCATATCTGATTGGAGTTTGAAACGATTCTGTTTAGAATTCCCTACCCAAATTTCCTGTGCCTATTAGGGATCACGCTTAATTTCCGATCATCTTGGACTACTCACCTTCTTGTTTGAGTCCAAGGTGTATATTTTGAAATCAAATTGGACTTGAAATAGAGCTAATTAGGATTTTCAATTCTAGGGTTTTGAAGTGCTAGTACACATTTTTGCCTGCATAAAAGAAAATAAACCCGCCCGCATTTGTGTGCTACCCAAGCCCTGTTCGAAAAGATCTAATCTACAAAAACCCTAAAAATCTGGCTCTAATTTCACTTGAACCCTAAAATCCTTGGACCTAATAACTTGAGAGTCAATTCAGGGTGATTTCTAGGTCTTGACCTAGATTTCATTCTGCCATCTTTAGGGCAGGTCAGGTGAAGTTGACCTACATTGTGGGCCAATCAACCTCCAAATTAGGTCACAAGTCAAAATCAACTTCTAATCAAGTGAAAATCAAAGGCACAAATTACAAATAAAAGTGTTAGACTTAAGGTCTTAAGTTCATACATTCTAGTCTACTTGGAATCGTAGTGACAAGGAAGGTCAAGCAGGGGAAACCCTATAACCCATGGGGACGCTCTACCATGTAGGGGTCTTTGCGGGACTCTCCCTTCCTGGCTGCCTAGGTACTTCTCAGGTGTGCGAATTTCTGATTTAGAGGTATCATCCGCCTCAAAACTACCTTAGTCATCCAAAAATCTTTGGGTGCCTTGATTGGGTCAAATTTCACATCCAGTCCCTCATCCCTTCTATTTAAAGCACATACACAGGAAGGTCCTTAGGTTTTTAACCTAAGGGACCTCTTTAGATCATCTTGGGAATTTCTAATCTGATTTGATCAATTTCAAATCTAATCGTGAGTTTGATTCTACATCTTGATTCCACCACTTGATTAAAAAATGCAGCCTGGCTATATAGGAAGACCGTTTAAGAAACCTGAGTCCCAAATGAGCATGAAAGAAAAGATACTTGAGAATGCTTAAAGAAACCATGAAGAAACTTGTAGAAATTACACAACGAATGTCTACAATGTTGGTCAAATCCTTCATTTTTGGAAAAACTCTAGGAATTTTTAGAAAGACGGGGAGAATTGTTGAATGGGTTATATAGAACCATTAATCAAAAATACCCACCAGAAGTTCATAACATATCTTGGAGTGAGTCTGATGATCAACATAAGTTCCCAAATCCTGAGTTTGATGATCATAGTTGTTATGGACCCCCAACCCAAATGAATTCAGATTCAAATTTCACAACAATTGACATTCCTAATCTTGAGATGGGTTGGGAGGATCCGATTGTAGGTGTTCACAATTTTAAGCCAACCCTAGAAAATCAAGAGCTTGGTTCGCCAAGCTTAGATTGAGCTAGAACCTCTCGAGGGTATAAATTTTGTCCCTTATTCTGATAAGGTGACTCTCGAGAGCAATTTTGACATCCCTGTAGAGCCCAACCTAGATTCTAGTGATTCAACCCACACCCTTAACCTAGAATCTAGATTCAAGCCTATTTGGGATGATCATGAGGCCCAATATGATGAAATTTAGATTTTGAATTTGGATTAAGATTCTGGGCCTATATTTGATGAGTACACCTCTCCAACCTCATAGACACAAATTGATTTCTCGGAAGTCATGCCGATCTATGATACAAAAATCGAGGAGTTGGCAGAGTTGGGATTCGATTGGATCTTCCCTATGAGCCAAAAACCTGAGCCCATACCGAATAGGAAAACTTCTTTGAGTTCAGAATTTGAAACTAGGTTAGATCTAGGTGAGGTTGCTGATTCTACATCTCTTGATTTATTCTGTGGTGGAACCTTTGATTTGGAATCTGATTCAAAATAGGATTCTCGCAAGTTCTCTGACAATATAGAATCTTACTCTGACATCGGAGAACTGTTATTTCCTAATGAATTCAAATCAGTTTACAACCTTAGCGACCATGACTCACCTTTTGATCTGACACTGAGGTTAATGATTTAAAAAAAGGCACCTCTTCTACATATGCAGAACCTTCCCAAACTCGTTTTCAACCCTGGCCCGCAATCAGACTCAATTTCTACTTTGATTCTCCCCTTGATGAGCTGGTTGCACATGATTCTCCTCCGCATTTCAATTGGATTTCGAGTTTTGATCAGACTGATAACCATGCCCCATCCTTCTCTGGTCACTCCCATAGGGTTCCCACATCCTCCATGGACTCTTTTCCATTTGAGGATCCCTACTCTGACCAGGCTGATTGGACTCAGCCAAACCCTAGTTTCACACTTCCACATCCTTTTGAGTCTCATAGTATCTGGTGGGTACCACATCTACTGATTCACATCTATCAACCCACTAGAATAATTAGGTTTGGGTTGCACCATCAGCCTATAGATCTGAACAAGCACCTGGTTGGGCCAACTAGGCTTTTGATCAAGGTGCTTGTTCTACAAAATTCATTTGATTTGACCACTCCCTTTCCATACCATTTTCTACTTGGCTGAAGGCATTGAATTTAGCGCTTAACATAAGGCAACCCGTCAATCCAAAAAACCCGAGATCCTTCTGATTATCCTTTTTGTACTTCACGTCTATTGCACTTCTGAGTTCAATTTTAGAACAGTCGAATCCACCTCTGCTACTCGTATCGGAGCTTGAAATCGTCTGCAATAGTCATCCCGACCTGTTTGCCTACCCATTTATCCTGTTCTAATCCCTGAACCAAACTTATGTCATACCCTCCGATTTACAATGAGGACATTGCAAAACTTAGGCATGGAGGGGTGTTAAAATGCAAACACACAAAAAATCAAGTTTTTGAAGGGTTCTCACAAAACAATGCAAATTCTAAGAAAACAAAAAAAATAAAAAAAATTGAAAAAGAAAAAAAAATGGAGAAAGGGGAGGAAATTTTGAAAGAATAAATTGAATATTCTTGATGAGGAAAAGAGGAATTGATTTTAATGACAAAAAGAAGCACAATTTGAAGCAGAAAAGAGTAAGTCATTAGTAAATGATTATGAGATCTACTTAAGTTCTAGACCAAATCAAACAAAAGAAAATAAAAGTCAAAAAGTGCTAAGAGACAAAGAGATTAGTATGAGTGCTGATCTTAGGCCTCTTGGGCTTATTTTAGGCTTAAAAATTCAATTATTCGTTAAGATCTGGATAGTCCTCAAGAGGTTGAGGAAAATGTGAAGCTTAAGTATTAGGTCTAAGGCTTGGGGATTATTCGGCCTCGTTAACTGACCTCTGGTTTGCGAGACTCGGTAACCTTAGCACCCTAATCCACACACAGTTTGGTTCAGTGTGCTTAATTATCAAAATCACGCAAATGCGTTAATTCTATTATGAAAAGCCACGTAGATTAGGAGCAGCTTATCAACACAAGTTGATTTAGATGAGTTCCCAATGCGGAGAGGCGGGAAATTCCCCTCGAAGATGCGCAATAACATACTGTCTCCTCGGTACTTGTCTCCTATGATATTTAAATATCCTACTGTGGGCATGTTAGCACCTTGTGATGGTTCAGGTGCCATGGGTGGGATTATCCTAAAATCTCGATTCCCAGGGCCTGAATTTAGATACAGAATCCATGGGTGGCACTATCTCGAAGTGTCGAAAGCCAAGGTTTTGGGGGTTGTCATGGGCGGTGCTACCTCGAAACATTGATCGCTAGGGACTCTGCGAGGATTGATGGTGGGAGCTAGGAATCCGATATAGACTGTGTTGTAAAGCCAATTTGAAGCTAGAAATAAAGAGGAAGAGAGAGAAAACTCTCCAAAAAAATAAAAATTCTTCTATCCTTTCTCTTCCAAAAACACACTGCAAACTGAACCTTGACTAAACATGTTTTAAGCATGGGTGCTTTAACTGCGAAGTTCAACGAATCTTAGGTTAGTTCTTGTGGGCCTTAGAAAACTTCTCGGCAAATTGAGGCTTAAGCTGGTCAAGTCTAGATCTTGGTTGGTACTTGAGTACCTCTAGGCCTATTATTAGCATTCTAACCTAATCTACAAAAGAAAGCACACATCATTGATCTAAAAATAAAAGGCATGGTCTATAATTCGAGTTAATTCCATAAGATTTTGCTAAGGGACTAGCAAAACTTAGGCATGGGGGTATGATGATAATGTCATCATCAGTCATATTTAGCTTTATTTAGTCATATTCCATCATTAAATGCTCCTACATAACCACCAGAAGAGCCTTAATTCACTGCAAATCCATTCTGAGAGATAAACATGAAAATAGGAGTAAAACTATAGTTTTAACAGCATATCTCAATTGCAGAACAACCACGAGTTTTCTCAGGGGTTTATTAAAGGTCAAATGTTCATAAATGCCTAATAAGTGGGTTCGCACAGATAGAAACAAGTTTTTGTGCATTTTGAGAATTAAATAACATTTGACCCTAAAAATAGATCCGCTTGATTCACTGAGGTTCTGGTCAAGATAAAATTTCCCTAAGCCATTTAAAAATCATAGAAAAATATTCTCTAGGATTTGGTATGCTTGATTTGACCATCAGAACCCGTTTTAACCTAAAACAGAGTCTCAGACAGATAGTTGCCCTAATTTAGGTAACTACGCAATTTACCCAGTCAAACTTGGTAAAACCTAAATCCATCTTCTCCATCATATTCCTTGGGTCCAAATTAGGTTTGTACCAAGATTTGGGTCCAATCAGAGAACATCTTGACCTAGTTTGCAATTTAGTTCTGTCTAACTCTTTTCTCTCACACACATGTCCCTAACTTTCAAAATCCTTATAAACAGGTCCCTATCTTTATCATCATCTTTTCAAATGGGTCCCTCTTCCATTATCGTGGAGGAATCCTTCTCCGATGACCTTTGATTGAAGAGAACTTCTTCTCTGATTAACAAATCCCTTCCAAAATTGGAAGGGAGATTCCTTATGGAGTTCTCTTTCCATCGCACTTAACCATGGACCCTATAACCTTCCTAATCTCTCATGCAAATGCATGAGAGATTCGGGTATCTCTTGGGCTTCAATCTTACCAAGATTGAAAGCTTGGTTTCCAAGCCTCAAACCTCTCTCTAAAGCCAATATAAGCACGCGCAATGCAAGGCCATGCTCCTCAGCTAGGTTTAAGGCCAAAATAACGTCTTCCTCCTCTCCCACGACCGGCTTCGACCTAAGCTTCTGTGAACTCCTCCCTCTTTTTCTCTCCGACCTCCCAACAACCAAATTAGGAGTGCCATCATCTCCCTTTCCTTTGTCTGCACCTAGTGTGCCAAAGCCAGGGCATCTAGACCCCTTCTTCCTTGCCGTCTCCCTCCCCGGAGTGTTCTCCTTCCACGGTGCCGACCTGCCAATGTTGGTGCCAATTGTACCCCCTTCAACTGTTAAAGTAGGTTAGGTTAGTTCCCTTAGTCTCCTAGATTAGTTTCCTCTACCAAAAATAAAAAATAAGCCCTCGACGACCTTCGCAACCCACCTTCGTTCTCATCTCCGGCCAGCACTCCGGCAAGGCTCTCTGCTCACTACACATAGCCACACACCTTGCTAATACTTTCTACACCTCCGCCATGACTCCATGACCAAAAGACCTCTCCTAATTCCAATAATGGCCCATCTAAACCCTCCATCGAGCAAACCCACCTTCTCCGACCTATTTTGCCTTCACCAGCCACCTATGTCCATCTTCGCAGCATGCAAACACCACCATCAAACTCGCCAACACTTGGAGAAGCTCTTGAGGATTCTAACATGGCCATGAGGCCTTATTCAGTGTTTCAGGTGCTCACCATCGCCTCCATCTCCGCCTTCGTTTGCAATCCTCCGGTTGCCAAACCATCTGCCTCCAGCATTAGGAGATGCGATTTCACTTAATGACACCATCTACATCTCCAATTGGCTTCCCAGTAGTAGCAAGCACCTTCAATTGGATCAACCTTCAACTGCTACACTCACGCAAAGAGAGCAGGCACTGATAGTGCCACATCGGGCACGGAAGAGCACTTGAGTGCACTTATTACATTTTTTTGCCTAAGGCATATCGCCTCAGACACAGGGGTGAGGTCCCCTCACACCTGCACGTACCCGACCCGACCTAAGTTATCCTCATATCTCAGCTGCGATCACTGCCTGTAGCCCTGGACCCGGGTATGCCCTTGACCCAAGTACCTGGCTTCAGTGAAAGAGAAGAGGAGGAAGAGAAAGAGAGAGAGTGTGGGGGGGGGGGAGGGTTTTTCTATGGAGAAGAACGGCTAACACTTAGCCGTTTGAGAAAGTTGTGCCCTTTGTGCATAAAGAGAAGAGAAGAAGGAAAGAGAGAAGTCTTGAAGAGCCAAAGCCAGAGAAGGCAAAGAAGAGAAAAATAGAAGAAGGAAGGAAGAAGCTAAGGGAAGAAGGAGAAAAGCCAAGAAAGAAGAACAATAGAAGAAAATCAAAGAAGGAACACTGTAGAAATGCATTTTAAGACATCCGATTATAAAATCAGACGTGTGATTAACTGTTCATTCAATTGATTATATTTAGTAATTGCCATATATCAATTAGACTAATAATTGGTGATCCAAATCACCATTATTTTGTCTAGATTTCTTTTTGACTCCTTATATACTCATGTTATACATTATATATTAGTTTTTGAGTAATTAATTATGCTCATTTATATTATTTCTTCAGATTAGCGCGTGAATGCAATACATGCTCCCTGTGTTTCACTTCCGACTTAAATCTGAGTTATAGATTCTATTTGTTTGATGTGATTTTGTCCTATACTACGACGCATATCTTAAACAACGACGATTCGCATCAACTGACTCAGCCTAATCCAACTCATCATAGTTGGATACAATCTCATTTTAACTAGGGTTAGCACATCATAGCTCCATTCAGCTCATCTCAGTTGAATGGTAGCTCAAAATAGCTCATATTAGCTTACCCTAGCTCAAGTTAGCTCAAATGCAACTCAACTTAGTTGAGTCTAGCTCATCTCAGCTCCCATCACTTCACTGAGAGCTCTAGCTAGCTCAGCTAAGTTGATTGGAGTACACCTCAGCTCAGGTCCAGCTACCTCCAACTCTACTCAACTCAATCCAGGTGAAGATGACTTCACCCTAGCTCAGGCTAGCTCAAGTCCAGCTCCCGGGGACTCCACTTAGCTCAACTTAGTTGAGCTAAGCTACCTTAGCTACTTCAGCTAGCTAGGTCTTCCTAAGGAAGATCAGACTAGGCTTACCTCAGCATCTTTTAGTAGAAGCTAGCTTACTTTAGCTTGGCTTAGCAGCTAGCAAAGAACTAGCAAGGTAAGCCAGCTAAAGTAGCTCCTTGCTATTCTCTTCAGCAACCACCAGCTCTTATGCAGCACTAGACAACTCTCCTTTAGCTCCTCTCAAAACCTTAGCTCCTTCTGCTCCCTACCCTACTCATCTACTAGCTAAGCTGACTTAGCTAGCATTGCTTAGGTACACCTCAGCTCCCATGGCCACCCATCACCTATAACCTAACTGCACCTCACCATCTAACTAGTCCACCTAGCAAGCTAACTTCCTACACCTGCTCCTACTCCCATTTGGTGCCAACATAGACACCCCTTAGCCCCTCAACTACCCAAAAATCACCTTGTTTGGGCACCAAAATATCCTTCTAGAAGCCCTCTCTTTCGGTGCCAAAACACCCCCACATCATGACCCTACACCTACCCCTACAACCTATCCTAGCCATCCCCCTACCCCCCTTTTAGAACCATCCATAGGTGGCACCAAAACCATGGTGTCTCTCCATGGTGGACGGCCACCAAAGGACACCTTATTCATGCAAAACCACCACCTAGGCATCCCTCTACTTGGAGCCAAACACCCTCCACCATAGGATCACCTAACCACCTCCTAAAACCCATCCTATCCCTACACATAATCCCTACGCTAACCACCATTCTCTACCTCTATAAAAACCCTCCTAACCACCACTAAATCATCATCCTCCCTTAGTGTTAATTCCACCCTAGCCCACCTATAACCTACGACCAAGAAGAAGGAGGAAGGAAGAAGATTAAGGAGGCTATCCCTTGCCTCCTTGGTGCCTTTTTCCTCTCCATTCTTCTTCTTGTGCCACACCAAGAGGAGGAGACTCTCTACATCACGGAGGATGGCCAGGCATTGGTGGAGAAATTAGGGTGGTGCACACCCACCCTTGGAGGAGAAATTAAGGTGGAATCTATCCACCTTTGGAGGAGCTAAGGCACGCCCCCCCTTGGGCTTGCCAAGAGGAGACCATACCTTGGATTCAAGAAGAAGGAGGAGGAGATCTTTTCAACTATGGAAGCAGCTGTAGTTGGAGCAAGGGCTTCATCCTCTTCACCATCATCATCTAGGATTTTTCTTTTATTCACTTTTTCAGTTTTAATTTTGTAGTAGAAGCTTTCCCCTACAATTGTAAAATAGAAATCCATTTTCTATCAAGTTGCCTTTTCAATTTGGTGCATCTTCATTCTTGTTTTAGTTCTAGCACTTTCACTCCCTCTTCCCAATTATCCTATGCCTTCACGTGCGTAGGGTTTGGGAAGATGACATTTTTGCCACTTTGTTGCTAAATTAGGTATAGTCTTTTCTTGCCATCAATTTCATATTGTCTTAGTTATTCAAAAGCCATAAAAATTATATGTTAAAAAATTACAAAATGAAAGGTGATTTCTGTATTCAAGCAAGAGATTTGATTTTGTAAAAAGTTTCCTCCTTGGACGACCCTAGATACTACCATTATCTAAGTTATAAATTTAAAAGCGACTCAATTTTTGCGCGTTGCAACGACATTAAAACTGCCATTTATAAAATCGTGTAAATGTCGCATCACTTTTTGGCGCCGTTGTCGGGGAGGCATGGCTTTGCATTAGATATTTCTCTTGTAAGTGGATCTCCTCCCCTTGTCTCTTTTTCTCTCTTATATGCAGGGTGTAACAGGAAGCGAGACTTTGAGAGCTTGAAGTGCCTTGTCTTCCTGCGAAATTCCAAGTTAGTAATTCTAAATTGGTCACGCAATTCTCTAAAATACCTATAAAAAAACGTTAAACTTGGCTTTCAGGATTTCAAAAAATTATGTTAAGTGGAGTGGTTTCATTTAAAAATCAATTGTTTGCTTTTTTGCATCATTAAACACCACTCCACTTCAAGTGTTGGTGTTCTGATTTTCGGGTTCAGACTTCTATCCGGATTTCAAAAATCAAATCCTGACACCATGGGCCTTCTAAAATCTTGAAATTTTATGTAGTAATTTCAAATCAAGTGACGAACACCTGTGCCAAATTTCAGAGTAATTAGATTTGTATATAATTTCTAAAAATTCATGGACTATAGAGGAGTCACCACCTCTAATTTCTCTATTTTGCTACTATCAGTGAATTTTAGGAATTTTTATTCTCATCTAATTTCAGTAAAATTTAACTTTCTGTAATCCTTGTAAAATTCTATACATCACATAAAATTACAAAAATTTTTGGTGGTCGGTGGTGGTACTAAAAAGTCTAAAATACCCTTGGGTATCATTTCTTGACTTTGACACCAGCATAAAGAAAAATCTTTAAAAAATATCAAAAATTTTCTAAAATCACAAAAAAATAGTTTTTTTGAATCCTTTGATTTTCCATATAGTAGTGGTGTTATTTGCCTTGTTTGGACTACTACTTAAAAAGAGAAGCCTGAAAGAGATTCATTGGTAGTAAATTTTTGTTTAAGGATCCAATTGAATTAGGGTTTCTTTTCAAATTTTTAGTCCCACAATATAAAGGAAATTATCTTCACCAAATGAACTTGATTTCCCTTTGTTTGCGGCAAATCAAACCTCTTTGAAAACTTAAAAAGAAAACCCTAAAACACATTAATCTAATTCAAATCCTAACAAATAGAAATACATCAAATTTGTGTGACAACTTGATTACTTTTGGAATTACTTTTCCAATCCTGCACACACTAAAAAAATTTGAAATAATAGGGGCATTGCCCCAATTAACGTGTTCCACATTCCCGTTCACATTTAGACACCTCAGCCTAACTTAAAACAAGTAGTCATTTGACCACTTAAGGACTTCATTCAATTATGCTTGGTATCCAATATTTAAGGATCACTAAGTGCTCCTACTTCCTTTAGACAACGCAGCAATAGACATAGAGGGAAGCTAAACAACGGGTGTGGGTTTACACAAGCCCCTGGTGATTTTCCTAAGAAATGCTTGGGCCCAAGTCACCTCTTTAGTCTAGCCAGGTTCTCTTTTGGGAATTGGGTTCACTTGCTAATTTCTTACCTATTGGGTTCCCAAGTCTTAGGTTTTAAGGAGTCAACCTTAAGACAAGACTAGGCTTATTTATTTGAATTGCACACTTTCTCTCATCTCCATCTCTTCTCCTCGCCTCCCGTTCTTCCATTTTATGCACAGGCGACGGTCCCAAACTTTGCACTTGGAGGGACAATTTGATTTTGCCCCCTACGCCAAAAGACCAATTTTTCTGTCTTCTTCTAAAAAATGGAAAATCAACAAAATAGGTCCACTAACCCATCCACCTCCACCTCTAATCCCAGCTCTAATCCCATGACTAATCCCAATTTTGACCCTTCCACCCAAAACCCCCCCACCTTTGACTTTCCACATCTTGAGCTTCCTAATGTGACATGCCTCAATCATAACAACAAGCCCTCCCGCCTAATCTCTATTCCTTGATGGCTATGCAGATTGCTCAACTTCAAACCAATGAACAATTGTTGACTAGGAGTATCACAAACCTAGCCAACCAAAGGCCAAACCCACCACCCTACCAGCAGCCTGTCGTTCCTTTAAAAAATTCTTATGATCCTTCCTATTATGAGGAAAGACTAGGGGTGGTCATACCTGAAGGGGACTTAGAGATCAAACCAGCTATTCTGAAAATTTGATGAAGCATTTCCATGGCCTTCCTAGGGAAGACCCGTTCAGCCACCTTGAAGAACTGACTCTCCATGCACAATCAACCCATTCCCGCAATGTGCAAGAAGACCTTTGGCTGATGTGGTTATTCCCATTATCTCTTAAAGATAAGGTTGCTTACTGGTTCAGAACCATTGGCCGACCTATCACCACATGGCCTCAGCTCAAGAGTGCCTTCCTCAAGAAATTTTTGCCCATAGGTCATACTAATTCCTTACGAAGATCTATTACGACCTTCCAACAAAAATCTGGTGAGACTTTACATGATTCTTGGGAAAGATTCCAAGATCTCCTAAGAAGTTGCCCGCACCATGAGATTCCCTTATGGCAGCTTGTGCAGCTCTTTTATCACAGATTAAAAGATCAAATTTGATGTTTCGTCGATGCCTCGTGTGGTAGCAACTTCTTAAATAAGGATTGATTAATGGGTTTTGGCGAAGTAAAATCAGGGTTTTGAGAACTCGTCGTAGTTTGCAAAACATGCTATCAAATACAATTTTTAACTGAAACTCCAAGGGAATCCTAGGTCGAACACAGGGAGGTGATGTTTACTTTCATTGAAATCTGCACTTTGTATTGTTTCTTTTTGTTGCTTTATGGTTTTATTATTTTTTTTCTTTTGTTTTTGCAATAAAGAGGAAAGAAGAATAATTTCACAAAGTGGAGAACACAAATGGATATGTTACAATGTCATTCAAACATCAATTACAATATGCGAAAATAAAAGAGATAGGGGTGAGAAGAAATCTCCCAAATCGGCTGTTTAGCGAGAGGACGGTGATTGGCGGCAGCTTGGACAAAGGGGGTGAGATGCTGGATGACAGAGGTGAGATGCAGGAGGCCGCTGGGTAGAGGAATGCTTCACCAAGGCTTTGGAATGGGATGAGGAGATGGAGGTGATCTTCTACCAGAATGGAGGCTGGAGGACGGCTCCAAGGTTTCCTATGAAGGTGGTGAGATGGAGGACGAATATTTGGTGGGGTATAGGAGCATTACACAAATAGGAGGCCTTTGGAGCTTGGGAATAAGCTCTAAGGGAGCTTTGGTAGGCTACTAGAGCTTAGGAGTTGGTGGGAGTAGAGTAGGTGAGATGGTTTGGAAGGGAAGGGGTCATGGGGTTTATATAGTGGTTGAATGGAGGTGTTTTGCATGCACGGGTCTTCAGCGACATTTAAAATGTCGCTTAAGACCCACAGGGGGTGTCGCTATAGCATTCATGCACCTTCGCTGACTTGAGGAGGCATGGCTGCAGTTGGCACAATGTAAGGAGATCACGCACGCTTGCTTGCATTCAAATTGTATGCTCACTAGCAGCCGTTGGATCCACCATCGTGTGGCTGGGACGCGCCTACAGATTGTGCCATCGTGGATTCAAACGTGCATGCATCATGCCTTCGAGAAGATCTGATGATAACCTCATCATCAGCCATATCTAGCTCTATTTAGTCGTAATCAATGGATAAATGCTCCTACATGACCTTTAGAAGACCATAATTCACTGCATATCCTTTATGAGAGATAAACATGAAAATAGGGGTAAAATTGCACTTTTAACAGAATATCCTAATTGCAGAATAATCACGGGGTTTCTCAGGGGTCAATCAAAGGCCAAATGGTCATTAATATCTAATAAGTGGGTGCATGCAGACAAAAACGGGTTTTCACACGTTTCGAGAATTAAATGACATCTAAAATGCTAAAAACAGACCCGATTGATTAACTGAGGCTATGGTAAGGACAAAATTCACCTAAACCCTCTAAAAATCATATAAAAATATTCTCTATGATTTGGTACCTTTGATTTGACCATCAGAACCCATTTTAACCTAAAATAGAGTCTTAGATGGATAATTGCCCTAATTTGGATAACTACTCAAATTATCCAGTCAAACTTGGTGAAAACCTAAATCATACTTCACCATCATATTCCTTGGGTCCAAATTAGATTTTTACCAAAATTTGGGCTTAATTAGAGATTGTCTTGACCTAGTTTGCATTTCAGTCCAATCTAACTCTTTTTATCTCATTCAAGCCCCTAGCTTTTTGAATTCCTTGCAAAGAGTCCCCTAACTTCATCATCTTCTTCACGTTTAGGTCCCCAGAACCTTCAAAGCTTCATGACTCCTAAACCTACTTCACTGGCGACCTTCAATCAGAGATTTCTCCTTGATTTCATGTTTAATCTCTTCCAAATTTGGAAGGAAGATTCCTAAGAGAATCCTCTATGATTTAAACCTATTCTTGGGCTCTAACTCTTTCCCAATCTCTCATGCGAATGCATGAGAGATGTGGGTTTCCTATCTTACGAAAGCTTCAAGCTTGGATTCCAAGCTTGAATTGCTCCCTTGATGGCTATAAATAGATCCTTGAGGACAAACCATACTCCCCAGCTTGTTTTTGGCCGCTATCTCACCTTCTTCCCTCCTCTCCCACCGAGATCCTTCGTAAGCTCTGGCGAGCTCTCTGACCTCCTTCCTCGTCCACTCCCACAGACCATAGTGAGTGGATTTCTCATCCTCAAGTTCTTCCATGTCAAGCCATACCAGTGGACGGCTCCTTCCACGTCTTCCTTGCCGTTTCTCCCCCACCAAAGGTTTCTTCTTCTCCGAAGCTGGCATACCTCCGGCAAGGAGACTTCGCCCCTTTCATCCATTTAGATTAGGTTAGTTAGGTTTAGTTAGGTCTCACTATCTTTCCCTTTCTTTATCCTTCGATTCCGACCCTCGACGACGACATTCACCCTCTTCTTCTCCACCTTTGTCAACATCTCTGGTGAGGCTCTCTGTCCGCTCCACCGCACCACAAGCGTCACTACTTACCTCAAAAGCTCCGCCATCATCTCACTGACAAAAGCCCTAACATAGCTCCACCTATTCACCACTCCAAACCCCTATGAACAACCCACCTTCGCATGACCATCTCCATCACCGTCCGACCACCACGTACCTCCATCCTCCATGAAACCACTGCCATTACATTCGCCAACATCCAGCGAATCTTCTGAGGTGTTTTGATGCGGCCGAAAGGCCTTATTCTTGAGTTTCAGGTCTCGCTGGTATCCACCGTGGCCATCGCCATCGCTGCCTTGTTCTTTGTGTTCGCAGACAACGACGAGCCCAGGTGCTTACCCTAGGTGATGTGAAATCATCCCAGGCAGTTACCCAGGTGATCAATTGGGGACATTGATTGCTCCCTCGACTTCAATTGGAGAATGTTGCTGCTGTAGCTTTGTGCAAGAAGAAGCTTGTGGGCTTAATCCCACATCGGGCGCGGAAGAGTGCCTGATAGCACTTAAGTTGTTTTTGTGTCTTAGGCTATTCGCCCAAGAACACGGGGGTTGGGTCCCCTTACCTACTCACCCGTATTTGCCTAAGCCTTCACTCCTCGGTCAGTACACCACACCAGTGACCTTAGACCTGGGTACGTGCAGATTCGTTTACCTGATTGAGATAGTTATCAGAGAAAGGAGGAAGGAAAGAGAGAAAGAAAGAGAGAGCATGCAAGGGTGGGTTTTGCTCCAGAGAGAAAGTCCAACACTTGGCTGCTAGGGAAGGGTGCATAGCCCTTGTGCATAAGAAAGAAAGAAAGAAAGAAGAGAAGAGGAAGCTGAGGAGAAGAGCTGAAGAAGGAAGAGGAGAAGGGCCATACCTCTAAGGCAGAATGAAGAAGCCAAAGTAGAAAGAAGCAAAGAAGAAGATCAAGAGGAAGAAAAGTATTGTAGCACAACACATTTAAGTCGTCTGATTCTCAAATCAAACGTCTGAAATATGGTACATTTATTTAGACTATTGAGTAATTCGTATATATATGCATCTAAGCTAATATTTGGTGATTTAAATCACCATTATTTTGTCATAGACGTCTTTTTATTCCCTTAAACTCTCGATATACTCATGTTTTACATTAAATATTAGTTGAGTAATTATTATTCATTGAAATGTCATTCTTTACTTAATTATTGTGCTCATTTATATATTCATTGAAGATTAGTGTGTGAATTCCTATGTGCTCCCTGTGTTCGACCTCAGACTTAAATTCGAGTAATAAATCTTATCTGTTGATGAGCGATTGAGGATTTACTACAACGAACGAATCTTTTAACACTCCTCGAAAGCTTATCAACATCATTCGGTCATCTTAAATGAGCGCCCCTAATTGCACGCATGCGATCTGGCATGTCTCCTCACGTCACTGGGCAACATCTGATCGCACGTGTGCTACCCCAATCGCTCGACCAAGATCGAGCGATCCAATTTCTTCAGGTGCTGAAGTGGTCGCCACGAATCGCCGCTCAATCTCGCATCCCCTCTTTGCAAAACTGGTGCACTGCCACTGTGACAAGGGTGCCCGATTGTCATGTGGAGTGATAGGTGCAGCTGTAGCTTGATCGTTGGATGAGGATCCAACGGTCGTGATCAGATCATCCTTGAGGTGCTTTTGGAGGAGGCCAGGTGATGTTGGGCGATTCTCAGCCATTGGATTGAGATCCAATGGTTGGGATTCTCTCCTTGAGGCGAGTATGGGGGCTGTGGCTCATGTAGGGTGGCCTAGATGGCACCACGTGGTGCCATCTGGGTCATCCATCTTCTGTTTCTTGTAGAGGATACTATGGAGCTCTGATTGGAGTCATTTTTGCCCTGACGGATTGTGATTGTCACTCCGGATCCATCTATATGGTCGGATTCTTCATCTGAAGCCCATAAAGATGTCTCACTTCCTCCTGGCCATATAAAATGATGGAATTAATGTATAGAGTACACAAACTATCTTGAATGCAATGCAATGAATGTTATGCAATATTTATACTATGATATGCAATGCTAGGCCTAAGACCTATCATAAATAAGCATTTTATCATGAATTCATGCGTGTTTATCAAGGATGTTGAGAGTGCCTATGACCTTTTTGAAGAAATGAGTGAAAACTCATTTAATCAAGTTTCCGTGAACACCTTTGGCAAAACTTCAAACCCGCAGTTCGGTGTTCATGAAATAAGCACTCAATCTATCCCTGTCACCCAAGACGATCTTCAAATGATCGCCCAAAAACTCGATCAGATGCAAATAAACCAAAAGAAAATTGAGGAAAGGCTTGCCACACCAATCCAAGCTCCACAAATTCCATATCTAACCCATCCTAACATTCCACAGAGAGAAAATTTGCACAATCTAAACACTATCCCTGCTGATTATCATCAATATAACAAGGTTTTCTATGATTCACTAGGGAATTACAATTATCCAAACCCTAACCCCACTAAAAATTTTTCTGCCCTCCAGAAGCAATTTAGAAATTCTTCCAATTGGAAGAATTACCCAAACCACTCGTGGAATAACTCGGTTCCTCCCCAAACATCAAATCAATTTAGCAAGTATGGGTCGAATCTGACCTTTTGATTGCAAAGCAAAAATATACCAACAATTGTGCCATCTTGTGCTATTTCCAAGCATTGCCTGTGTAGATTAGGTAGACATAGTCGCATTTGTAAAAATACACGCATGCATGCATTTATTTAAGGGGGGAGGAGAGTGAATAAAATGGCTGAGAAATTAACGTTTTCCTCAAGTGCTGCTTCGCAAATTCACCATCTTTATTTTTAATTTTATTTGACTTTGAATTTCTTCTCCGCAGCTACAGTGCGTGGCAGCCTCTTCCTCGCGCCATGTCCTCCTCAGCTTGCCCTGCACAGCCACTCCCTGCCAGCCATGCACAGCCGCATGCACAACCATGCACAGCCAGGGCATGGCTGTGCATGCCTTCTTCCTCTTTAAAAAGGCACGGCTACCTTCTTTGCAAGGGAGCCTGGTCCACACAGTAAACAACAGCAGCTCCTTCTCCAGGCCGTCTCCTCCCCTCTCCCCTCCATACGCAGCCAGGAGCAGCTCACAGTGGTGCACAACCACCACTGTGAGTCCCACCACTGCCCAGCTCATCAAAGAGCTGGTGGGCGTGGTGGTTCCCCGCTCTGATTTCACCGTTCAAAGCATTACCACCACTGCCACAGGAGCTTCAAGCTTTGAAGCTCAAGCTCCATAGCAGCAGCAGCGCAGGCCTCAGGTGCCTGTTCCGCGTCCTCTGCGTGTGCTAGCAGGCCGCCCTCGCCCCTCCCTATGCACCCTATCACGAAGTTCCACCCGCAGCCCAGCCCTTTACGTGCTCGCCAGTAGCCGGCGCAGTCCTTCTGCGCATGTGCCAGCTCGCTCAGCGGTGCCCACACTCACGGAACCGGGCATAGGCGGTCACGTGAGCCGAGCGCGCACTGTTGCCACTGTTCACGCGTTTCAGTGGAACACTATGGCTATAGTGCGGTGATCGGTAAGTTTCTTACTTATCCGGTAACCCGACGAGCCGCGACCGTTTGCTGCCCGTCCAAGCATGGCCGCGTCCGCGTCTCTCCCCGCGCTCGCTCTAGCGCCCGCTCTCGCATACGCCCGTCCCCTTCAGCTTCCTCTTAGTGCATAGCGCCTTAGCCCGCACCCGCCTCACCGCGCAGCGCAGTGCGCTGCGGTCTCTCCCCCATGCCCGCTCCCTCCTGCGTGCGTGCCTCTTCGCGCACCTACGCGCGTGCGCGTGCGCGTGAAACATCAGATGATGAAGCATCAGACGGCTTAACTTGCCATTTTTTCACTCCAGCAGACGCTCTCTCTCTCTCTCTCTCTCTCGCTCTCTCTCTCTCACAACACTCTCTCACTCTCTCTGCAAACACTTACACACACACACACTCACACTCTCGCACACACACACTCTCACTTATACACTACTATATACTTATATATATATACATATATATATTTATATCTATATATATACATATATATATGCACATATATTTATACATATATATATATATATATACAAATATACATACATATATACCTATATCTAAAACTATAAATACATATATATATATATATATATATATATATATATATATATATATGTATATCTATCTACATATATCTATATACATAGATACCTATACTAATATATATATATATCTATACATATATACATATATATAACTATATACATATATTACTATATATATATATACATATCTATATCTATATATATAGTTATATATACATACATATATATATATATATACATATATATATATATATACATATATAACTATATATACGCCTATATAATTATAACCATATATATATATATACATATAGATATATATTTACATATATACATATATATATATATTTTCATATCACCTACCTTACGTTGTATCGTGAGAATATCTTCACCAGTTGCTGATATTCTCCGATACACACGTATAGAAAGCATTTTTCGCACACATCTTCCACCCATCCATCTTACACTCCATGCGGCACTTCATCTTGTTGGTTGCGTCTTCCTAGACGATGACCAACTCGACACAGTGGTAACCTCGACCCAGACCTGTGTGGTCGAGAAAGGAAACTCCAACTCCAGGAGCTGGAAGAGCTCCATCGAGAAGCCTATGATTCTGTCTTAACTTTCAAACAACGCACTTAGGCTTTTCATGATAGCCGTATTCGGCGGAAGGAATTTGAGCCATCTCAGCAAGTTTGGATCTATAATGACCGGCTCAAATTCTTTCCTGGGAAACTGAAGTCCAAATGGACTGGTCCTTTCCTAGTCTCGAGACCATTTCCTAACGGGGCCGTTGAAATTGAAGATCCTAAATCTAGGCATAAATTTATGGTCAATGGGCAGCATTTGAAACCCTATCTTACTCATGAACCTACCCCCGTTGGAGAAACTGTTGCCCTACTGGAGGGTAACTGATTTTGTGCCTCATCCTGAGTCCAGCTGGGGACGTTAAATTCAGCAATCGTTGGGAGGC